>PVJX010012705.1:0-44127 GCA_004027295.1 Dolichotis patagonum | reverse complement strand
TAGGCTGCTGACTTTGATATGGGCCTGGCTACCAGAGCTTGTCCCTAGGCCTTGTCCAGCAGGCTAGAGTGCTTTCCATGGGACAGCGGTATAGGATGAGGGTCACCAGGGTTAGAAAGCTAAGGGAACTAAGGTCTACTAAAGAATGGTCACCAGAGCCTCCCAAGGCCCAGCCTTCTCACAGACCTAACACAGGTCTTGAAACAGATCAGGGCCAGTTTGTAAGATGAGGATAGGAGCGGAGGAGAAAGGGTTGTGGAGCCTGGCTATTCTGCCAAGCAGTCTGCACATTAGGTAATCTGGAAGGTGCTTGTACAGAGTTTGGTGGAACTGTAGGGTAGTACCTTCCCTCAAGATGAGGTACAAATCAGAGCTATGGCGATATCAACCATCACCCGGGATGTCCACATTGCCTTGGGAAGATGCTTTGGGGCTAGTTTAGAGTGGACAGGAGAAACAGAAAGGTACCTGGATTCCTGAGAATATTACAGCTGGCACTTGGGGTGTCATCAACCCTGACCCAGTCTAGGAAGAGGAAGTACCTAGGACCTGTGTTCTGGAACCCACTATGGGCAGTAGATCCTGGGATCCAGGTCCTATGCCCACACCTGCCCTCCCTGTCCGGGAAAGGAGCATCGTGAGGTCACGTGGCCTGATATAAAATGTGATGAGCTGCTTCGAAGCTCTTAGAGGAGAGATAGCCTCCACCTTCTTCTCTGAGTTCTGTCATTCTTCCTTTGGCCTTCAGAGCCGGCTCTGCAGAGTTCAGTCCCCATCATGGCCTGCCCACACAGTGCCCACTGGTTCCTCGATGATCCCTCCACAGAGAACCAGGGCCCCTCCAGTTGCCAAACTGCAAAGATGAGCCCTGGCTGAGGTTCACCTTACCTGGCTTCCATAACTACCTTTCCCTCTTCACAAGACACTCTTTGCCTTTGGTTTTCCTCTTACAGTGTTCTCCATAGTATTTCAGTCTCTGGACCGCCTTTCTTTTCTCATATCTGTAGGGGTCAGGGCTCCTACACTGTTCTGGCTCCTGCACTGCATATACCTGGAACCCACCCACCTCTAATGTCAAGGCTTTAACTCCTGTATCTCTATCTACCTATCGAGGTACTTACAGGCATAGATATGATCATATATATTGATATTGATATATTTATCTTCAACCCAGACCTGAATTTCTGAGTCCTGGATCCTTAACTTTCTCCTCAACAGCATTGTTCTAAATATTCTGCAGATATTTCAAACTGAAATATCCAAAATTAGAGCTATTCTCTCATCCTCCTTAATCTTGATTCCCGTGTTGTATTTACAAATATTTGGTACCACTCTGCTCATTAAGAGAAATAACATGGAGTTTTACATCTATTCCCCTTTCTCCTGTTAACCGTATGTGAATTTCCATGTAGGCAAAACTTCCCCCTGCACACGTATAGCCCATAATGCTTCAGGGTTATTGGTTGTCAGCCTCTCCCCTTCTCCTGGCCACCAGATTTGTTTTAGGACTAGCGAGCACATGGCCCAGTTTGAACTACGTGATGTAAAGTGATGCCCTTTGGGAAAGAACTGTTTCACCCTTATAAACTCAGCCACTGTTTTCACATCTCATGAATAAATAAAGAAGCATGCAACTCTCAAAATGCAACGGCAGCTATCCTGTGATCATGAGGTATCCAGGTAAGACAGGGCAAAGCAGACATCCTATGGTCTTTGGTGGCACTGTCAAACTTTTGGTTCAAATTTTGCTGGAAGAACATGTTAGCACTGGAGCTGTAAATTCCTTTCTGGGCTGGGTTATAGTGCAGTGGTAGAGTGCCTACCTAACATGCACAGAGTCCTGGGTTAAAGTCCCAGCACAATTAAATGAATGAATAAATAAATAACTTTTCTATTTTAAAACTGCTAGGCTTAACTTTTTATTACTTGCAACCCAAACACCTTCAGTGATACTGTTGCAGGCAGCCGAGTTAGTTAAAAATATTATCGGCAATGAGACAGGGCTAGGTCCTCAGAGGAGCCAGTACTGATACCTTACAACTGTGGAAGAGACAGACACTGTGGGCCAGGCCTCAAGACAAGGGATCAAACAAATGCATCTACATCCTAAAGACTGATATTCTAATTAGTTCCCTATCACCCTGGAGTCACTATCCCATTCCCCTAGGGAAAAGGTCACAACTGTAAGAATGCCCGCTTCCTACGTGACTTGCTTTCCCATTTGTCTCCAATGTAATCAGTTTTACCTGAACTATTAATTTTATTGGCTAACTATAGTTATGTCCCACCTCACGCCCATCCGCCTTGTGAGTTCCTAGTCCCGTCCCCCCTCCTCCTGCCTTGAACCCTTGGTTTTACTCTAAAAGTCCCTGGAAAAGACAGAGTCTTGGGCAACCCGCTTGGATCCCCTTCTGTCTCTCTTCAGACAGAAGCTTTCTTTCTCTCAATAAATATATTCTGCTCTTAATCTCCATTGTTCTCAAAATTCATTCTTTGATTTTAGAGAACATGAGCTCATACCAGACATAGTAGGTTGGGAGTTTCATTCCCCTGTATCAATACAGCTAGTAGTGGTCTTCAACAAATATTTGTTGACTCAAACTCACCCATAAAATTCACTAATTATACATGAACCTCCAGGTAATTGAATGGTTTGACCCAGTTAAACTATATCTTATTAAGAAAGTGTATTATTGTCTAAGAATGTTTATTTTTAGGTTTATAGGAGTATTGCCTTCAGGAAGCACTTGAAATCATGCAGATAGCTAATGCCACTACCTCTCCATGAGCCCAAATCTCTATTTCAATTTCTTTGTTTCTAAATCAAGGTGATAAAGACAAAAACAAAAAACAAAAAAAACTTTAAACCTTTAGCCGGGCATGATGGCCCATGCCTGTAATCCCAGCACTCAGGAAGCTGATGCAGTAGGATCATTGCAAGTTCAAGACCAGTCTGGGCTACAACGTGAGCTCAAGACCACCTTGAACTGCATCGTGAGAACCTGTCACCAAAACATACATACATACATATATACATACTGTAAATCAAGGTAATAAGACTTACATCTTCGAGGGCTGGGGATTTAGATCAGTGGCTTAAGCACTTGCCTGGTAAGCGCAAGGTCGTGAGTTCGATCCCCAGTACCGCCCCCCACAAAAGACTTACATCTGCTACCACCCATGGATCATCAAAATGTTGGGAAACCAAAAATAATTCTGAAAGGTTTTGTTTCCCACAAGAAGAATTACAGATTCTTTCCATAGGCAGCAGGCTTCTTTCCCTTCAGAAGCATGAATTTTCCTAGGAACCTTGTAAGAAGACCCCTCACATTTGTTCCATACATTGGAGAAAATCACTAACAAAGTATCAAAACCACAAACAAAATTTCCACTCATTATGCTTAAAACAAATCTATCAAAGAACAATAAAGTCTTTAAAATGAGAAGGTTGAATTAGATCAGAGATTTTTGTGTGTACTGTTCTATTATTGGCAAATCACAACCCATTGGAAATGTGTGCTGTAAGTACTCAGTACTAATCATCCAAGCATCAAATTTACTGTAGTATCTGTTAGTTTTGCCCATCTAGATTCCTTTCTTGTATTGCTATTAACAGTCCCTCCACTTTCCCTTTGAGGAATCCTCCATACCTACCCTTAGTCCATGCCATGTAGATGAGGCCAACACCATCACCTCTATCCTGAGAGAGAGAGAGAGAGGAGAGAGAGAGAGAGAGAGATTTGTTTATCGTTTTGATATTTCATTAGTGATTTTCTCCATAGAACTTACACTGAAACTCTTGGGAAAAGAAAGCTCTTTTCACGAGAATCACTAAGCTTTGAGGACACAAGTCTAAGACAGCCAGAATCTAAGACTCATGGACAGTTTCTGTCTGATAATGTCAATACACAGAAAAGCAGAACCTAGGGCTGGGTAGTAATGTCTCAGTTCCAAGGAAACCATTCAAGTCCCTGGATCCAGCCAAGACTGACCATCTCCCCCTGGATATCCTTTTATTTCATAAATCAACAAATTTCATCTTTTTAAATTCAGTTTAGGTCAGGGTTTTGTTATGTATAAGAATCCTGAGTTTGCATTTGTGGAAAATAGAGTCAAATCAAGGTCACCTTTATCTTAATACCTGTCTCATATTCTGATATACTTTCTTGGGGGCGGGGACAGTGGAGAAGAAGCCAGGACAAGCAGTGGCAGCTGATCTATGGTGTGGGAGTCTGGGGAAGTGTCAGACCAGAGATCTGAGCCTGCCAAAGCAAAGTGTCCTGCTCATGGCTGTGACTCACAAGATAAAGTAAGGAAAACCTCTTCAGTGTGTTATTTCTTAAGTTTCTTCCAGCCCACAGCTTCCATGATGTGTAAATGGCTTTCATGGGCCACAGCCTGTTTCTGTCTATAGTTTTTTCTATTTCCCAAAGCACTTTCCTGCCCAGCCCACGGGCACATTTGCATTTCCACAGCTCTGAGCTGTCAGCAGTGATTAACAGCTCCGCTGTAATAAGAGAGAAACTGAAACCAAGAGAGGTGGAGTGACTCGCCCAGCCACAGAGCAGAGGACACTCAGCCTCCCTCGCCCTGACCAGCTCCCTCTCCTCCTTCTGAGAGGGCTAAATGAGCTCATAAATAGGAAAGCACTTTGGAAAGAAACTCTATCCCTGCCAGATGTATTAATATAAAGGCAAAACTAAGTACAGAGTGACCTTGCTATCACCCCTAGAGGTGGACATGCTTGCGGATCAGTCCTGCTTAATCTCCTGTTCTTTGGGGAGAGTAACCGGGGCTTCCTCCAGCAGGGTTAGGGCTTGTGTGTTTCTGACTCATTTTCTCCAGGGGAGACCCATCAGAAAGTAAGGAGTGACATTCCTTCATTCTCTAAAAACAGTACCCTCCAATTACACCCAACTCCAGGCAATCCAAACGCCAGAGGGTAATTGTGTAGATGTCAGTATTCAAAATTTATAGACCTGTGGACATGTGTGATGGTTTGTTTGGGGAAATGGATTCGTCATGTGCAAGATATATGGCAGCGGATAAAACATCCTGACAATATTACACACTTGGGGGGGTGTGGGAGCATTTTATTTTGAGAGTGTGCTGTTATGACATTTTAAAAATTCCAGAGCGAATGCTGAGCAGAACCAGAGGCTAAGGCAAATGCTGGGACAACAGCTGTGCAGGACCATAAAGAATCATCCATTTTGCATCACAAAGTTCATTTTTCACTTCCTTCTCTCTCCAATCATGAAGTTCAGAATAGGAGGATTTGAAGCAAATTTGATTTGGCTATATTTTTTAAAGTTTAATGTAAAAATAACAGTAAAAGTTCCTTTTTGCAAATAAGATTAGTAAACTCTGACATTAAAAATTTGTTCAAAATCGCAAATTTTTCAACCGGAAAGCCCAGCAGACTGTAAAGTCAGCTTATTCTCTTGCCAGCTGGTCACCACATGGCTGCCATCCTTTGTCAGGAAGAACCTTGTATCGTGGGGTTTATTGCTGGGCTTCCTGCTCCTATGAGGTTCTAACGTGCACACTTCCTAGAAGACCTTGTTTACGCTCAGATGCAGTTAATGTTCTTGGAGGGTTTATTATGTAGTATAGGCTTTCACACATTTGCTATTTTAAGCCTCACGTCAGCCCAAACAGAAAGATAATACCACCTTCATTTCACAGTGGAGAAGACGGAGGCTGGGATTTGACGTCAACCCTGAGGTTACAGAGCAGGAGGCTGGAATTCTCGCGGTTTCTAACCCCTCAGCACCACAGCTGCTCCGTGAGAAACGGACAGGGCACCTTCATGCACAAGCTCATTCGTCGCCTGGTGTGTGCCAAGCACCTTACTAGGCACTTGGTTTGTGGACACAGAAGACGCTGAATTCAGATCTTACAGAGATTGGCAGTCAAACAAGGCACAGTGTCCGGGTTAGTTCCAGAGACATCAGTGTCTGGAAAGTTGCCAGGCAATAAAACTGAGGTGGGGGTTCAGGAACGTGCGTCCTTTGGATGGGGGTGGGGAAGAGCACAAGCAGACAGGCAGCGCTCCTATTCTGAGTGAACCCTACCCAGAGGTCGTGGAGAGTCACAACAAGGATAGAAACAGAGAGATCAGCCAAGTAGGCCCATCTCCCAAGTGAACCTCAGGAAAACTCAAGACCAGACCACACTGATGAGAGAGACCTGTGGCTGGGTGGGCCTTAAGCAGCTTGGTTCTTGGTCTGGGAACTGGTAGTTGGAGTTCATTCCCATGTACAGGAGAACTCACCTGTCTCTAGTACCCTGTCGTTGACAGACTATGTGATTTCATTTTCCCCCCTCATAGGGCCTCTGTTGCTGATCAACTTCTTTCTACTCCCTTCCCTCAAAGCTGCTGTGCAGGCCCTCTGCAGCTTTACAAATTCCACACTCATCTTTGGCTTCTGTTTCTCTGACCAATCCTCTCACTTCAAATCCCTGAGACAGGCATCGGATTGGTTCACTTCATCAGTATTTTCCTTTTATGTAAAACTTCTGCAGGTGCCCCACTTACAGGCTGTGGGCATTCACTGCTGACCCAATCATCTATGACCTTAGGGATGAAGGCTGAGTGGGGTCCAAAACCTATCCACGCATGAAGAAGAGGGTACAGCTAAAAAGAATTAGAAGAAGAAGATGAAGAAGGAAAAGGAGAAGAAGAGGAGAAAGAGAAAGGTGCAAAAGGAGAGGTGAGGGAGGGGAGGGGATGGGGAAAAGAGAAGGAGCCAGAGGATGAAAGGAAGAAGAGGAAGAGAGGGGAGGGTAGAGGAGGAGAAGTGGGGGGCCCAAGAAGAAGGGTTTAAGGCTATTCCCCTAGCAAGGAACTGAAGATGTATGGTTGCAGATAGAATACACAGTACTAAGTTAAATTTGAATGCCAGATAAAGGACAAATCATTCTGGAGTAGAAGAATATTCTGGAATACCTCCATGCATTTGGGGGACATGCACGTATTATTGGCTGTTTATTTGAAACTCTGATTTAACAGGGTCTATCTGTATGGGTACTTGTTAAATGTGGCAACCTGATGGAGGAAGAGGGTGAGGGGTTACTAGAATGAGTTCTGGATGCTCTCCAAGGCTTGGCCAGTTCAAAAAAGAGAGGAGAGAGCTGAGGTAAGGAGAGAAAGAGCAAAGGCCATGGGCGCCCAGAAGGAGATCCAAACTGGTCATCAAAAAAACTCCAAATACAGGACATAGGTACAGAAAGACAGAGACTGTAAGCTCCAGAGAAGGAATCCACAGACAGGAGAAGCAGTAAGAAGGCAACCTGGCGTGCAGGTCTGAAGCACAACACTGTCGTTCTCGGGGGCCTTTGAGTAATCTCCAGAGCCATATAGGAGGGGGCCCCAGGAGGCGGGCAGGCCACAGAGCTGTGCTCCTTCAGGGTCACTTCATTCCGACAGGGGAGCTCACCCAGGCCTGTCCAGAGGAGAGAGATGTGAGGTGCACTGTCCCGTCCCTAAGACAATGTGGTCATGAGATCAAAGCAGCAGGCAAAACCTCAGCACAGAAAGGACAGAGTGAGAAATTGGCACAGAAGCCCACTGTGTCAGTTCCGCTGGTGGGCACCACCCAGGAGATGAGCCCTGCAGTGTACCCCACACCACCCCAACAGGATCCAATCCTGTAAGAATGAATGATTAATACAGTTTCACAAAACAATATCTTGACTAGGTGGCTTGTGTGCTGATATTTTCTAATCACTTTTCTTTCTTTCTCTCCTTCCTTTCTCTTTTTCTCTTTCTTTTTCTTCCTTTCTTCCTTCCTTCCTCTCTTTTCTTTTTGTCCTTTTGTGAAAGGGTCTTGCTATGCAGTTCACACTGGTCTTGGGCTCACTTTGTAGCCCAGGCTGGTCTTGAAATTGCAAATGATTTCCCTGTCTCAGCCTCTTGGGATTACAGGAGTGCACCACCATGCCTGGTTTCTTCTTTTTGCTCTTTTTCTTTCCTTTCTTCCTATGGTGCAGTCAGTACTGGAGGTCGGGGATTGATAGGCAAGAGCTCTTTCACTGAACTACTCCCTGCCCTCATCTTTATATTTTAAAAGGACGGCTCATTAATGGATCACAGTCAGCTGTTTGAAAAACATTACCTTAAATTATATGTCTCTACATCCTTTGGCCATTCAGTGTTTTCCAGCACTAGCTCTCGGCAGTGCTGTTTTGGATATCTATCTCCTCTTCTCCTAAAGCTCTTCCTTGAAGCACTGTTTTCTACTTCTTTTTTTTTAAATTATTTTATTTAAAGAGAAAAAACAAAACAAAACAGAATAAAGGGTAGCAACAATACAGTATTCCAAGGAAAAAAGGAAAAGAACAACAACAAAAAAAAAAACCTAAGAAATTATTGCTTGACAAATTACATACTGACTTCTTGGAAATAGTTGTTCAATTTACAAAGTTAAAACATGTAAAGTAGACATTCAAACAGTGAGACTGTTAACAGTTCTGCTCCACGATCTGACAAAAACAGCAATATGGTCATCCATCTTACACACTCAAACATACATGCAATTATATCAAAAGGGTAAAATTAAACACAACAAAACAGAACAAAGTGGATCACAAGAAAGCAATATAAGAGACAAAAATTTCAAAACTAGACAACCGGAGATATTCACTCTCTATCATATTGACTCTTGTTTTCTTCCAAATAGTTGTCCATATTGTCACATACAGGGAATTCACATGAAACAACCTAGTATGGAATTGATCTGAGAAGGACGAGGAGGGCATTTCAGGTCTTCAAGACCAGACATTAGGGAAGCCAAGAATGGCTGTCATAGTGTCTCTCATTCTCCTCAAAACAGCTGTCCATACCTTAATGTGTGTTGAACTTAAACAAGGCAAAGCAAGCTAAGATCACTTTGAACAAAAAGTGATAGTTTTGCTGGACTTCACAGCATGACATTATGTGCTTTCTACTTCTTATACCCGGGTGGCTCCCAAAGAGTGAAACTTTGGATCTCTACAACATGATGTTTCTGATTTGAGCATGTCTGATTGGACAGGCGCGGACAATGGGCTCAAAGTGGATAATCAAAATATTTTCCCCTTCCCCAAGGAATGTAGAATTGTGTCACTGAAAGCATAATTAGTTAGATGGTGAAGACTCTTGAGACAGGGCTATAACATTTGATTGTACAGGTTGTGAACTATAAACTTTATGGATTACCAGTCACGCAGACTATAATGTAAATGTGCCTTCTAGAGTTGCTTTGTGTATAACTTTGCTAGTATGCTTTGTGTATACAACTGTACGTGACACCCTACTGGACCTGAAAGTTAATTTAGTCCCATAGCTAAAATGACCATACTGTATTCCATCGTGCACATATACAACAATGGTTTAACATTTTTTTTATGATATTACCAGCTGGAATCAAAATTCATTTTAGGGAAAGGTGTTTTGTTTTGTTTGGTTTTGTTTTGTGTATAGGAAAGTACTTTGATAAACTGCTTTTAGAAAATCTGCCAATAACAGAAGTCGATGCCAAGACATCAGAAAAGATAATCCACTGTACTTAAGACATAGGGAAAATTTTAAATTTTTAAATTTTTCTCTTGAGAGAGAGAGAGAGTGGGTTAACAATGCAATACTAGGTGGAAGCTGACAGATCACTGCCTGGAGTAGCAATCTACAAACAGCAGTGAAATCTACTAGGGTAAGAAAAACGTCACTGGAAATGAAAAGGAAATAGGAAATTTCAGGTTACCAAAACTTCTCAGAAAGGACAGGCACAATTGTAACAAGTACTTCATTAAGCTGCGTGAGGTGGAAGATAAACTCCCCAGTACCTGACAAACAGTTGTTTTTAAAACAACTTCAGCAGACTCGAAGAGCAGTGAACTTGAAAAGACAGGCTAAAGTAAAGCCACACATCTCATTGCCCACAAATGTGCTGAGGACATACAAGGGACAAAGTGCAGCCGTTTTCATTAAGTGGTGCTGGGGAACTTGGAAATTCACATGCAGGAGCATGGAAGTAGACCTCACTGGTACAAAAATGAACTTGGGATCATTAAAGATGTAAATGTAGGGCTGGGGATTTAGCTCAGCGGCATAAGCGTCTGCCTGGCAAGCGCAAGGTCGTGAGTTCGATCCCCAGTACCAAAAAAAAAAAAAAGATGTAAATGTAAGACCTGAAGGGAAAGGGTTAAGCAGGCACAGAGTGAGACCCGCTGTTCTTGTGTTAACAGACTCAGAAAATGTTTTCATTGCTCAAAAACAATAGTTTATTTTCTGCTTCCCCAGGAGCCTGAAGACAGCTCTGCTATGTGTCAGGATTCAGGTCCCTTCCAGTAGGTGGCTGCCCTTGCACCCAGGGCAGTGATGCACCTTTTAGAGCACCCAAACTACAATGTCAACCCCACTTAGTTACTGCAAGGCGCCAGCTCAGTCCCTGTGTCACTGCCACCCAACAGTGGGCAGTTGGGGCGATGCTGGGGCAACCTGGGCCAAGCACTGACGGAGAAGGTGCTGTGTGCCCAGTGCGGCTCATGTGCCGAAGGTTTGCCACTGCCTCCCTAGGGCCTAGGACCCCTTCCTTATCCATGTCCTCCATGGAGGAGGAAAGAGAGCAGGGAAACACACCTTCACCACTTCCACTCACGTCCTGCTGGCCAGGACTCACTCCTGCAGCCGCACCCCACTGCCTCAAGAGCCTGGGAAGGTGGGTGTCACATCAGAAATAGGGCTCTTGAATGAATGGGCTTTAGTCACTAGCGGCCAGTCCATCAGCGGAGACCACACTCACGCTGGCCTCAAGGAAGCCAATACAAAGTCCCATTCAGTCGCTGTACTCTGTACCTCAAAGTCCAGGACGCTGCAGGATACAGAATGTTCTCAGTCTATTTTCTATGTGGCTTCTCAGGGCTCAGCAGTTCATTAATTAAAGGATCAGATTCTGCCTGCCCGACACACACTTATTAGACAACACGGAGCAGGAACTCATTAATAGCAATGAGACCTCCATCAGATTAAAAAAAAAAAAGATGGAGAAATTTGCTTAATGGGCTGATGGAATCCTCATGTTTTGTTTTTGTTTTTGTTTTTGTTTCGGTGCGACGTATGAAGACCCTCTGTCTGACAAGGGAATTAAGTTCCTTTCTTAGTCCTTTGCTCTCTGGGAAGAGGAACTATGTGTCTATTTTTTCCCTCTAGGATAGCCCTCCTTTTCCGTTACCCAGCCAGGCTGCTTCTGTGTGCCCCCTTTGAAGACAGTACAGCCTTTACAGCCCAATTCCTGCTCATACAAATTTAAGACCAAAGGATAGGTTTAACCAGTCAAAGTTTATTTCATCCAAGTTTATGACTTCTTCGGGAATACAATTCCCTCAGAAACAATAAGCTTCTCATTTCTATGCTTCCAGCAAATTCCAAACACCAGTGACCACACCCAAAGTTCTTTCCGAGTCCAGTCCTGAGGCCTAAATATTTGCTTCTTTGTCTCCATAGCTTTCTCTGGACTCAAGGCAAATACTGGGAGGCCATTTGAACAATGTATTCAGCTGGGAAAGCTGCGTGGTCCATTGCTGTGGGGTCCTGCCACTATATTTAACTGGAAATCCTTTCTTTTAAAAAAAAACTGGAAATTCTTAATAGACTTTTCTCCTCTTAAATTGTGCGTGTGCACACGTGTGTGTGTTTTCCCTGTCTTGTTCTGACTGTGGCATCCAGAATCAACAGGCTTTTCCAAATGTGGGGACTCTTCATTCCCTTTCACTTCTTCCTATAAACTGGTTAATTACTGCCAGCAATTACACTTTTCTAGTGATAATTTGTTATAAGCAGCAAGGAATTCAAACACATTCTAACATCTTCTCTTTTCCTCTTCTCCCCTTCCCTCTCCTTCTTTCTCTCTTTTCTTTTTATGGGACTTGAAGCTAGGCCTTCACACTGAGCTACATCTCTGGCTCTTTTTGTTTTTTATTTTTATTTTACAATGTTTCACTACCTCACCCAGGCTGACCCTGAACTCACAATCTCTGCCTCAGCCTCCACAGTAGCTGGCAGCTCATGGCACTGCTGGAAGGCGGTGGATCCTTGAGGAGCTGGGGTGTGGTGAGAGAAAGTTAGGTCCCTGGAGGGTTGCCCTTGGGACCCCACACCCCGCTGCTTCCTGGTGGCCATGATGTGAGCACCGTATGTTCACACCACTACGAGCCCAAAGCAGCAGGAACAAGCAACCATGGCCTGAATCCTCTGACCCTCTGAGCCAAACTAAGCATTTTCTCTTTATAAGTCAATTTATCTCAGGTCTTTGTTGCAGCAAAGCTGGCCTTGCATTATGGAGGCCGGAACTCTTGCAACCTTCCTGCCACAATGAAGAGGAGCCTGTAACTTCTGGCACCCACCACGTGCAGACAGAGAACCAAGCAATGCAACCCATGGCAGAAGTTAGATGTGGAGAGAAACCAAGTCCTGATGACCTCATTTGCACCATGAAGCCAACCGGCCACTTCTGAGGCCAGCCTAGCCTTGCACATTTTAGTTAGTTGGCCCAATACATTTCCTTCTTCACTTAAAGCAATTTGCCCTGAGTTTTCTGTCTCATCAGAAAGAGATTCCTCCTCCCTCACCGACAGCTCCTCCCTCTCCAGCAATGGCAGGCAATGGGAGAGAGAATGATGTTTCTCTGAGAGTTGAGTCGCAGTGATGAAACTCCAATTTGATTTTACACATCAGTGGGGCCAACCTGAACTGTGGATAAACTCTACTGAAGCGTAACACCAACATGTGACTCTTCCCCAGTTTAACCCTTCCAGTTCTGGAGACTTGGTTCACTGGGAGCATCCGATGAGTGCTTTTGCCCCTGAGTTGATCACGTCTCAAAGTAGGTGAGGTAGGAGTGAAACACTAGGGTTCAATGAGGCAGCTGCTTGGTGATCCCAAAGCCCTGGGAGGTCTTGGATAAAACCTGGCTAAGAAACAAACGCCAAGATTTTTTTCAGTCCAACCTGGCCTGGCCAGGCATTGTATCATCGTGCACAATGGCACATAAGAAGCAGTCTCTCTTCCAGGCCGAGCCCTGGGAGCTCGCCGCAGGTGCACTGGCAGAGCAGAGAGGGCCTGGCAAAGGCCAGGTGGCTTTGTTCCCCCTGCCGCCTCCTCCTTCGAAGGAGCTCGTTACAGAGTGAGCCGGTGCTGTTATATAATATGACACAAGCTCGGCCTGATTCCATTAGAGTACAAGAGAGGAAAATATTTAAATGGTTTAAACACACCGCAGACTTTGGACTCTGGAAGACGGGCAAGGCATTGAAGTTCTAATGAACCCTAGACTTTCTATGAGTTACCTCTTATAAAGGCAAAAACTTGTTACACGATAAGAGTTTTTTTAGAGTAAGGCCAACAATAGTAAAGCTTGTATTTCTAATATTTCTTGGCATTGGCCAACCAACCTCCATCCATGGATCTCCAAAAGCTTTGAAAACATTTGCTGTGAAATAACTTGGCACACACACATGCACACACATATACACATGCTCACATGCCCAAGTATGCTTTTAAAAATCACCCTTGCGAATAAGCAAAAGGTGATTACACACACTACTTTTAATTAACAAATGTATCTTCCTGTAGTCCCACATCTCCTGAGATATGAAGAAGAAGAACAACACCCAGGAGACGGAAATGAGTCCGGCTGTTTTTAACCCTTTGTGTCAGAGGGTTAAAGTGAAAGTACAGAGATGCCATGTAAAGAGTGTGATTTCTGAGCAGAAGAATGCCAAAGCCATTGGGGTGCAAAAAGGCAGAATCCCTGAAGGTTATGAGCAGGTGGATAGTTGAGCTCTGTCGTATGAGTTATAGGTCCCTCTGGGTCACTCTGTGAGGTCTCAAAATCAGAGGCAGATCTGAGGAAACTTTTCTTAGGGAAATAAATAGCAGTCAGGGCCAAAAAGAAGGCTAAACCATAGTCACCAAGGAGAAAAACAGGGTTGAAGCTACAAATGTAGAGCTTAGAGGTGAGACAAGTATAGAAAAATAAGCCAAAACCTGAGAAAGAGAAGTAAAAAGGTCAGGGATAAGGTAAGTCGGGGCACATAGTTTAGGGAGAGGAAAACAATGGAGATTAAAAAAAAAGTCAGCACACGCGATTGCAGGCAGGTCTGAAATCCCTAGGGCAGGCCACAAGCTGGAAATTTAAATGAGAGCTAGGGTTGCAGGCTTGAAATTTGTAGAGCAGACCACCAGGATTTCAACTCAGGCAGAATTTCTGTTTTAGTCTTAAGACAGAATTCCTCCTTTACCAGGCAATCTCAGCCTTCCTTCTTAGAGCCTTCAGTAGGTTGGGTAAGGCCCACCCACGCTATGCCTTATTTGAAGCCAACTAATTATAAATATTAACCATATCTACAAAGTATCTTCACAACAATATCAAGACTAGTGTGCGCTCCAAAACACAACAAGCTAGACGGTTGACACATAAAATTAACTATCATGTGGCACTTAAAAGATGTCCAACAGAACCAGAGTTTACTGAGTTCTTTGCTCATAGAGACCTAGGGTAGCGATCATCTATAGACAGATAACCTAAGAACCGCGTAATGTTGGAAAGTGACACTGGGTCACCCAAAGAAGAAAACAGGGTGTAGGTCTCCTAAACCCCGATTCAGTGCTTTTTCCAGTTCTGTATCTTGGCATCCCAAGCTTCAGTGTGCCAACTCCCACGCGGTTTCTTTTTTTGATCAAACTTGGTTGGTGTAAAAACAGCCATGTGCTTTTAAATTAGTGCCAGCGAGATGACATTCTAATCAGCCAAATAGCTGTTTCTTCAATAGTCTCAGGAGGAAGCTAGGTATAGCAGAAGGCTAAGGACAACAGCAAAATGCAAGAGTTTCCAAAAGGCTGGAAAACATATGTACACTTGGAGCTTTGCCCTTGTGGGTTTTATTTCTCAGCCGTCTACATTCTAGCCAGCCATTACTTTGGGAATTCTCATTTACACCTATGTTCACCTTCTTGCAAAATTGAATTGTATCAAGATTCAGCGGCCTATGGAGACAGGCCGGTTTACTTTTCCGTTGGTTAGGTCTACAGTGGTAAAAATCAGCTTGTTTCTGACTCCTTGTGAATGGAATGACAGCATTTGCTGTGTGGGACCATCTGGCCCGTGCACAGCACGGGTTGTTCGCATGGAACCCGCCTGGCATCCCTCTGAGGTCAGAATCCTCCTATGGACTCCAGGAAGTTCTCAGAGCAACAAAAAACTTGGCAAAAATAAACCACAAGAGCATCATCAAAACAAAAATTCTTCCCACAATAGAACTGTTACCAGACCAGCCTGGAGCTTTTCTGCGGGCACCAGGGTGTACTTAAAGAAATCACCCAGACACCAAGGCAGATACAAATGATCTGTTACCATCTCCCCAAGTGGTGTGCTTTTATGTCTCTGAAATTGTGGTTTGCAATGTGTGAGTCTTACTGTGTTTTGCCCTTGGGAGAATAACAACCAAGAAAACCACCACTCCTCAATTAAGCAAGTTTTTGTGGATTTGAGTAGTGTATAGCATATAACAAGGATACCTAATTGAGCATTTATTATATGTCAAGGAATGTTCTGAGCATTTTATGTGAATTAATTCACTGAATCCTTACAACAACCCTATGAGGCAGGTATTTTATGATTCTGATTTTGGAAAGTGAAACAGAGAGGGGTTAAGTTTGAGAAAGAGCCAATTTCCTGGCTAACTGCCATAGTCTATTAATTCTAAGATGCATTTTGTCACAGCTTACCATCAGTGAAATTAAGATGTGTCCTACAATACATGAAATTATCATTGTGTCATAGTTTCACTGGAAGCTTTTTTATTCATTCTTAGTGATACTTATGATAATGGTGTGTCTTATAGTCAACGGCATCTTAAACTTGAGGAGGGGTGGAAGTGAGAACAGCAGGAGTCCAGGTAGCTTCTTCCTGACTTCGTGCTCTCCGGTCACGTGATGAGAGTTCGGCTTCTGGCTGGTGCAGTAAAAAGGGGAAAGGAAAAAACAGGCTCTGATTTCAACCCTGGCCTCAGAAGTTGCGTCAGGTAGAATTTCTGAGAAGACTGTACCACTTAACTCCTTCTGAAATTGGTGGCTAACAAACAAAATTTGAGACGGATATGATGTGCACAGCTATAATCCCAGACACTTAGGAGGCTGAGGAAGGAGGATCACAAGTTATCAAGACTGTTTCAAAATGAGAAAAACTAAAAGTGCTGAGGATGTAACTGAGCACTCCCTGGGTGCAATACCCAGAGTGGGAGGCACTTTATTTAGTTGGTCCACAAATGAAAAAAAAGCCAAAGCCAATGTAACCTAAAGCAACTTCTCCATCTTCTATTTTTGCTTTTATTTTGCTGGTTCCTTCCCTCAAATTCCTCAGGAATTCTGATATGGCAACCCTACCATCACTCCACTCAGTGTAAGAATATTTTGCCTGAAAATATCCAAAATGTTCTTGTTCTGTGTACAATCAGGCATGGGATTTGACCCTGCTTTCATTTATCTTCTCAAGCATAAAATATCTACCCAGGGCTAAACTTAAAATTTCTAAAAAGAATGAAAACAATTTAAAAGGATGAAAGAAGGAAGAAGTCAGGTTTGGTGCATGCGTGTATGTAAGTGTGTGTGTGTGTGTGTGTGTGTGCATGCGTGTGTGTGTGTGTGTGTGTGTGTGTGTGTGTAGTGTTTGAAACTGCTTTGTTTTATATTTGGATTGGTAAAGAAAAAACTCCCTATTTTTTAAAAAAATCTATGATTTTAGCCAATTTATTTTTCCTGCTTTTTCTATCAACAGCACATTGATTTTGTTGCCCAGGAAACTGGTGGAAGTTTCTGGAGAACTAATTACCTCATTCCAAACCAAGAGGTCACTAAACACTCTTTTCAACTCTGTTTTTATATGAAACCGGAGCCATTCTTGTAGTTCACCTGAGTCTCTCCAGGGCCTGAAACCTGAGCCTGCATGCATGGGATTTCACACTTCCTGCTGCAAACCAGATGTTGGGGTCTAAAGGGAAACCCCTATAGCTAGAAGTGGGAAGGTGGGGGAGGAAGGATGAGGTCACCAATCCCTGCAGGAGGCAATCACAGCTCTAACCCAAGGCTGCTGGAAAAACATATTCCAATAAATTAGAGAGATTGTTTTTATAGTCTTCAACTTCAGTACTTGTCTTTCTGGTCTGAAGTGCCTTTCCCTCTTCTCTGTCGCAAGTGGTCTCCTTCCAGCCTCCTGCAAAAGCTAATGGCCAACCTGTCCTCACCTGTAATATGTCTAGATTTTGTTTCCTGCACCTGGAAAGTTCTTTAATTAGGTGGATTTTTATTCCTCACTTTGCTTTGGTAGGGACACCGAATACAGAGGGCCTGGGGGCCGATGAGGCCTCTGGAGTCACCGCCCAGACTGAGTGAAGCAAGCCTCTTAGGTGCTTTGGTGGAGCTGAGGCCCACCTTGTGCCCCAGTGAAAGATGCCTGAGGTATTTGAACGAGAATTCAGGGTGGGAACGAAGCTGGACAATGTGCCCCAAACCAGCAGTGCCCCGATTATCAATATGAGCCAAATGTGACCACAGTCCCTGTCCCAAGGCAGAAACCTGATTCACATCAGGGTGGCAGAGGGGAAAGGAAACAGGATTTGAAATCGGACCAAGCTAAATTTGAATCCTAGCTCTGCCACTTGCTAGCTGGTCGAGTTGCCATGAATGATGTGAACTCTATGAACTTCTCTTTTCTCTTCTACGGACTGAGAATTACAGTATATACTAGGGTTGCCATGAGAACCACATTATGTTGGATGTTTACAGTGCCTGACACATCAAAGCACTGAGTGAATGCCTGGCCCCACACAACGCATCATGCCCGTGTGATGACCACAGCTCCACAGGACCAAGCAGGCAGTCCCTCTGCCGATGAGGAGGCTGCTGTCCAAGACCACACTATAAAGGTCTTATCCTTTTACAACAAAGCTCAAAGGTTTCCTAAGCCTCAGCATACCTCAATCGCTTTCCTCTGGGGCTTAGAGGAACTCCAAAGTTAGATCTGCACTTACTCCACTTCTCCTTAGAGGAGACCAAGAATGAAGAAGCATCTCTCCCTGAGGGAATTGTGCCCCTTGGGTCAGTCTAGGTTAATGGCAGCTTATTGTTTTGTGCACTTTCAAAACCAGTTTAAAAGGATATCGTCCTTTTCTCCCAGCACTGTTCTGTGAAATTATTTCCATACTTAGCACCTTTTAGAAGTTGCGTAGTCTATTGCTGTTTCCAGTCATCATTTCTATAGCCTAAAAGCTTTTGAATTCTGCATTCTGCAAAGTTGGGAAGCCCCGCCTCCTCTGTGGTACTCTCTGTGGCTGCCCAGCACCCTGTGCCTTCCCCCCTCGGTTGCTGCAGGCCCCACGTGACTCAGCAGAGAACAGTGCCCTTCCTCCAATCCACGGTGCTGTGCTTTCCCCTCTTGACTGCTGAGTCTCTCAGCTAGAGCTGCCAGATAAAATACAGGATGCTCACCCAAAATGTGAACTTCAGATGAGCAACAAATAACTTCTTACTGTGCCTCGTGTTGTATTCCGTATTTTTGTGTGGTGAATCTGCAGCAGGAAGGCCAGATTCTCCTGCTTTCAAACCTGTAACAACACCTACTGGGGAGGCAGGATTGTTCAGAAGTGCTTACTCATAGCAACCACCACAGCGTCCAATAATAGCCAACATTTACCAAGCATCAAGCATTTGTATTTACCAGAAAGCATGCTAAATACTTCACGTTAACTAAGTCCAGGAGAAAGTAAAAAACATGCACAGACGTGTCATTAGCAATGCAAAATAGAACATGATTTTATTAAGACAATATAATTCAAAAATTGAGAGGAGGCAGCCTTAGCCACATGGCCAAGTACTGGCCTTAGAACTTTGTTCACCTAATCTCTCCTCATTCTCCTCGTTTATAAAATCATGGTGCTAACAGCTCTTTTCTCATGGAGCTGTGGGTAAAGTTTAAATGAGCTACTATACTGAGGGCTTAGCACAGTGTCTGGCATGCAGTTCAGGAAGTGCTGGCTGTTGGTGGCAGTGGTGATGATGGAGATGGTAGTGGCTGTGGTGATGATCGTGGTGGTGGTGGCAATGCTGGTGCTGGTGCTTGTGGAGAAAATGTTTCTGTGGGAACGTAGAGCAACTCTTTGGTCTGCCTAAGTAGTCAGTGGCACCTGCAAGGACTGCCTACCTTAACAAAGCAGAGGTGATTCCTAAGAAAATGGGAAACAATTTTAGAATATGGTGAGTAGTCCTACCTGATCGCTTTAGTTTACATTGAGAACAACTCAAAATCTTCTTTTCCATCAAACTCTAAAGAAACTGTAAGTCTTCATAGAAAAAAAATTGCCATCTTGAGAAATTTAGAAGTCTAAGAACACAAGTTGAAAATTCAGTGATAAGAAACAGATAACAACTAGATTTGGATACCTGACCCTTGATATCTGTCTTTGCATCTCCGTTTCTAAGCTTATCATGAGATAACATTCATGAGTGTACTGAGATATTGATTATGAGTCTATCTACTGATTGACAATGGAAAGAGTTGTGAAACCTGGAATATCCTCTCTAAAAATGCCTTTTGTTCCATTCTATCCTACAGGAGGACTTGGGTACAAAAGCATGAGCCCAGCACTCAGGACCTCCTGGATCTGAGCTTCCTCCAAGCTTTCTGCTCAGGGCTGGGGCTGTGGGAATGAAACCAGAGAGGGCGCCAGATGGCAGGGTGTGGGACGTCCAGGGCTGGAAAGGGATGGCCAAGATAAACAAGCGACTGGAGGTCTGAAAAATGGATGGATAAACATTCAGACCAAAGTCAACAGTGCTGGAGAAGCCAACCCAGTCTCCACAGCTGGAGAGGTTTTGATGCGTGAGTTCAGTCTCAAGTCCTTGAAAGAACTTCTGTGCATCTGTTTCTTAAGCATCCTTGCCTTTGAAGGGCCTTTGGGGTGTGGGGCACAGTTCTGAAGCAATACAGGAATTGTTAGATTTTCATCAGCTGGTCCTGTGTAAGATCTCCACTTAAAAACATCCAGATGACTGGATACTGGCTGATGTCAGAGTAATGTTCCATTTTTTAAGTATAATAATGGTATCGTGTATGTATTTTTAAGAGTGTCTTTTAGATAAACATGGGACATTTAGATGAAATGGTGATGTTGTAAATTCACTTCAAAATAACCTGGAAATGAAGGCTGGAGATTGGTCCTAAGTTGATAATTGTTTAAAGTTAGAGAACATTGCATTATTCTATCTTTAAAGACTTTGCTCGAATGTTCTCATAATACAAAGGTTTTTTAAAAAGTTATAAAAGATGCATTTCTTTTGTATCATTAGAAAACAAGAATCTGTTTTGAGGGGTTGGTTTGTTTATTTTCTTAACACATAAAAGATACTGGCTCCAGGTCTGCATAGAGCACAGTGAAACGGAACACAGCAAAACTAAGCTATTGGGAGCTAAGAAACAAGCATCTTATACATCTGAATATGTCGTGACAAAATGTCTATATTATCCTGTAAATTCACAGTAGCACATGTATAGTAAAACTGCTGCAGAATCTCTCTTCCCCAGATAATTGAATTGTGAGGTCTAATCTTGAGGACAATGTATCAGATGAATCTAAATGATGTTTTGGAGTAGTAATTATTACTTGTTTGACTGGTGGCCTCTGTGCTGTTCTGGGGGATCTTGTCACAGATTGGGAGACAAAGAAGAAAGAACTACTGGAAAGTACAGTCTACCACACTGGCCAAAAGTCCCCGCTGGAATTCTACTCTGAGTCCATTCATTTCCTCCTAACCTCGTGATACAATGGAATGGGCTTTTTGTTTGGTTTTGTTTATTTGGTTTGTCTTTTCAATCCCTGATAAATTTGAATTACAGTCACTCTATGATGGTGCTATGAAAAAAAAAAAAAAAAGCAAAGTGTTTAGAATCCTTGTCGAAACTAGAATATCTACTTTGACTTTGAAAGTAACACAAGATCTTTTCCTGACCAGCAAAAGCCCCCAGAGCCTGTGTGACTGAAGAGTTAGTATTTATGTAAGGAAAATGCTTCAGGCTCCTTTGCTGTCAGTGGGGGCTGGATGGGAATGTCTCGCCCTTTCTCTACAGTATGGTTGGCACGGCCATTGACTGTATAATCTTCCTTAGTTTGCAAATGTTAGGAAACCAGCACATGTCATATCATATTGCTTTTAATGCAGTAAGGAGTCAGATGATACAGCACAGCTCGCTCAGCCTGAGAAGGCGGGACTCTGGCCTGGCTGCTCTGCTAGCAGAGTCCAAATCAATTATGCTCTAATCAGGACTGTTTCCGGAACTGGTCAGACTGAGGTTCAGAGCGAAAAGGAAAGATTACTATTTCTCTCAAGATCCTGTTTGCGTTAGCGGACTCCATCTGAGACACATCCTGTTTGACCCCTGGTGTGGCGGGGGAGGGGAATTATTCTGTTTGACTTTGACTGTCCCGGATCCCACAGCCTCTTTTTCTCCCCTGCCTCCCCCACCCCTGAAAAAGCTCCACTTCTATTGAAACTCAGTCATGATCCTTAGTCTATCTGTATAATCTACCTGCACAGTCCAAGCTATTCATGATTCTTCGAGCAGCTCCTGGCACGTAAGAAACCCCAGGACATTTGTTCAAAATGTCCATTTTACATGCTCTTTAGGAGGGTGCTAGTATGATCAGCTAACTGCTCACAGGATGATGAGCATCCTGTGGAGATGCAATGCAGTTCAAGAACTTGCATTAGGATGAGAACTGCTCAGATCCAGGCTTCTCAGCTTAGCCCACGGACACCAGCCAGATTCTACTCCCCTGTTTATGCTCTAATGCTGGGAAGGGACCGTCACAAGAGCTGCTCCCACCTGCGGGCACAGGAATTCTTTCGGATGCCTCGTGCAGGCATCTGCATGTGGCTAGTGAAAGTCAGGGATGTGGTTGGGTCAGCCTAGGGCTACTGTTGGACCCTGACCAAGTTCTCACCAGGGCGGGTCAAAAAGAGAAAAATAAAGGGCTGGGGATTTAGCTCGGTGGCTCAAGTGCTTGTCTGGTAAGTGTGAGGTTGTGAGTTTGATCCCCAGTACAAAGAAAAAAAAGGGAAAGAGAGAGAAGGGTCAAATCAAACTTATTCAAATTATGTTGTGGTTATATTAACCATATGTTTATGGAGGTATTAAATCTTTTCTTTTAGAGATATATTTATTTATTGTACTGAGGGTTGAACAGGCCTCACACATACTATATAAGCCCTCTAACCCTGAGCTACATTCTTAGCCTTTTTCGTTTTAAGGTCTTGTTAAGTTGTTCAGGCTTGTGGTCTTCCTGCCTCATCCTCCCCAAGTAACCAGGACAACAGGGGTATGCCACAGTGCTTTGCTGTAAAGATTTATTTTTAATTAATTAATTTTTTTTTGGTACCAGGACCTTGTGCTTGCCAGGCAGTGCTGTGCCACGGAGCTATATCCTTAGCCCTAATTCATTAAGTTTGAAAAGTTAATTCATAACACTTCTTGTGCAAAACTCAGAAGGTACACATTGTCCTACACTGACTATGTGGGAAGTCTTCCTCCTACCCCACACTTCTGGTTCCCAACCCCAATTGTTGATGATTTCTGATTCCACCACAAAAAAAGTGCTGTGTGAATATGCCAGTAGATACCTTTGCAAAAACTCATTTTTAATTCGGCAAGTAGCATCTTGTCGAACAACATAGTAAGAATTTACTTTTATGTCAGTGCATTTAAGGAATTTTAAAACAAACATGAATGATAATGATGACACACTGGAGTTGGGCATTTTAAAAAATGGCCTAAAGACTACACAGGCACACGTACACGAACCCATGTACACACACACACACACACACACACATATTTGGCAACCTCATATCAGAGACCCCAAAAAGTTTTTGAATTTTTATATCAGAAAGCTAAAATCACTGACATAATACTATAAACAATAATATATTAATTATGTACTTAGAAGTTAATTATAATATCTTATGCAAAACACAATATTTATTAAATAGCAATAATGAAAGAGCTTCTGAATCAATTAGGTCCACACGTAAATCCTTGTCCTGTTATTTTTGAGCTCTAAGAACCTTGAACTGGTAACAGACAGATGCTGCAGAGCGGTTATGTAAGATAAGGCCTGGAAGCGGTCACGGAATTTGGCAGCTGGAAGATCAGTGCGGATCCAGCTCCAGAGCTTGGGGCAGTGCCGTGGGCAGGAAGGGGGCAGCAGCAGCTGGGGCGGAGAGAAAGAGGTTGCTGCTGACTGCACACATCTCTGTTGAAGCGGGGCATTATGTGGTCCACTCTTAGCGCAGTCGGGGTGTGACGGCGATGGATGGTGTAGAGTGATACTAGCTTAAGTTCCAATTCTTCCTTATGTACAGTAGACCCTGAGCATAGGCCTGAAATGATGAGGAGGACTCAATCCCTTACAGACTGTTTTCTCCCTGTATACACCTATACCTATGATAACGTTGAATCAATAAATTAGGCACAAGAGATTAACAATAATAACTAATAAGGAAATAGGACAGTTACAACAGTTAGGTGAGTGTGCTATGTGGTTTCTTTCAGTCTCTACCCACTGCCATGGCATGGATGCAGGGGACAAACGGATGTTTTATTTCCAAGGAAGGACAGATGTGAGACGTCATAATGCTACTCTGAACAACAATTTTGAACTTATGAATTATTTCTGAAATTTTCCATTAATACAAAAAATGGACCATGCCTAATCAAAACAAAGGAAAATTAAATAGCAACTAAGGGGACCACTGTACTTTGCTCATATTCTGTGGTTCTTCTAGTGCTTTTCTCACTAGCACTGAGATTCTCCACCTCCTCTTTGTGAACACACTTCCTCTTCTTCTCCCTGTTCCACTCTAATTCTGTCTCAAGAAAGCCTCAAAGCCATAGCCTGACAATGACAGTCTCCTTTACAGAGAACAGAAATGATTTACAAATACACTCCTGGGCTGTCAAGAGGAGACAAGTCATCTCAGGAATCCTGCAGTGTAATAATGTCTTGTCCCTCCACAAATAAATACAGGATGGACTAAAGCCAAGCCAAACCCTATCTAGGCCACAGACTCCCGTCGACTTCCCAAGGGCTGCACCTGAGCAAAGCCATGAGGAGCTATGAGCAGTGTGTGCCTGTGACAAGTTTAACATGAACTAGGTGGTCACGAGCACAGCGAGAGTGAGCCTTGGGAGCAGAGAGCGTCCTAAGACCTCCCCGTTAGAGGAGCAGGTATTTTTCTGCATACAGAGTTGGCTTTCTTGACCCACAGCCGTGTACTGTGCTTGTGCCATGATGTAGCACACTATACCTTTTCATTTCTCAGTGAGCTACTCATAACCAAAGCCCACCTGAAGAGTGTTATGCAAGCCTTGGGTGTCACCTAGCATCCCACCATGGCAGACGATGGGCAAAAAAAAAAAAAAAAAAAACAGGAGCCATGGGCCAGTGGTTTAGCTCCAAACACATCCAAGCTCCTTGGAAAGGAGGCCTCTCCAAAGGCCCTTGACTTCCTTCTTTTGGAGAACTAAAGCCCAATTTTACAAAGCAGAAAGGCGAAAGTTTTGATCTTTAATTAAGTTTAGTCATGCTCATAATGATGCTCTGGTTTACTTAAAGATGCAGTGCGAATAACAGGGTTCATGTATTTCACAAAATTCAGCTAAAAGATGGGTGATATTTGGATTTGAATGTGACAATTTCTATACGTAGAGATAAACTCAAGCTAAGAGAAGCACTACAGTATAGCTGTGAAATTGCCGAGCCCAAGCTTTGGAACTATACAAACCTTGTCACACCCTGATTCTATCAACCATTACCTGTGTGTTTGTGGGCAACTTGCTCAATCACTCTGAGCCAGTGCCTTTATCTATGAAGTGAAGATAATAACCATACCTGCTTCATAACATGGTCCACAACCTACCGTACATCTAGGGCATCATGCCACCCAGCGTGGTGTTCAGTGCAGACCTTCCACCGCTGTTTTTAGGAATTCTTGGGGAATCAGGCTTCATGAACATGCAAGAAATTCTCAAATAAACTTTTAAACTTTGAAATGATTTTACATCTGCAGAAAAATTGCAAAGATTGATCAGAAAGTTCTCATATACCCATCACCTAGATTTTTTTTAATGTTAACAGGTTAACGTTATCATAGTACATTCGCCAAACTAAAAAGCCAGCTTTCGCATATTGTTATTAACTAAACTCGACACTTTATTCTGATTCCAGCTTCTTGTTCCAGGATGCAATCTAGGATATTACACTGAGTTCAGAAGAATATCTATTTTTTAATTAGCACAACAATCAACACTATAAATCAATTAGATTCTCTATTGTCAAAACCTAAATGTACCTTTCTAAAACACTGAGAATTTTTATTTCCTTATGTAGTTTTGTTGTTCTTGTTGTTGTTTTTACAAACTTGTTGGCTTTTTTTTTTTGGTACCAGGGATCGAACTCACACTTGGCAGACAGGCATTTATGCCACTGAGCTAAATCCCCAGCCCCAGGTTGGCTTATTAATTGGCATACTAAATCGTTTTTGCATGGTTAGTAAAACAGTCAATTTAACCTCTGTCTGAATTGACACAATATTTAAATTTATTTGTATTTGAAATGATTCTTTTTGTGGTACTGGGGATTAAACCCAGAATCTTTGAACTGAGCTACATTCCCAGCCCTTTTTTAGTTTTTACTTTGAGTCAGGGTTTCACTAAGTCATTAAGTTGTTCATGCTGGGTTTGAACTTGTGATCCTCCTGCCTTAATCTCCCAGACTGCTTTGATTATAGGTATGCACCACCATGCCCAGCTAAAATTAGTAAGATTTTACTTTGTACTAAACATATCCTACAAAAAAGTAAATAAATAAAAATAAACATATCCTACAAAGACATGCAGTGTTTGAAATGTGGTAGATGTTCTGAATGCGTGTATTGAAAGAAAGAAAGAAAGAAAGAGAAAGAAAGAAAGAAAGAAAAAAAAGAAAAGCATATATTGTCAAACTGATTCTAAAAGTGAATTCACATGTTCTGACAGTTTGATCTGCTTACAAGCACAGTTAGGGTTGTTTGCCATGAAGTGAGTCTTGTTTTTAATGCTCTCTTAGAGCTTAACTTTGCCTTTACACAGAGAACCTGTTTGTACAAGATTATACAGAATCTGAGTAAATAAGACATGCTGCTTGGCAAACCACAAATTCCTCTGTCTTTCACACAACAAAGATTGTCCCATGGAGGGTGGGGGATCAATTCTGATGTTGCAAATAGACATTTTATTTTCATCTCTGAAGAAAAAAAATATTCATGCATCCAAAATCAATTTCTGGGAAGTTGCAGTATTTGCTGCAGAGATAAAGAGCATTGCCAGGGTGGCTGTGGCAATGAGAAAGACAGAGATAGAGGTATCAAGCTGACCGTGAGCTTCATGGTGTGACCAGGTGGCTCTGCTACAGCCCTGCTGAGACCCTGGGGGTAAATTATTAAACGACAGGTGTAGTAAGGACGCACCCTCCTTCACCTGTGTTGAACGCAGACCCGCATGCCAGTCAATCCTGTCATCATTCTTTTATTCAGTTTACAATACTTACCAAGTGACAACTACAGATTTACACTACTCAGAGTATGACCTGTGGATTATCCATTTACTTGAGACCTTGTTATAAATGCAGGATTTCAGCCCAGCCTCCAGTCCTGTGAATCAGAATCTGCATATTAACAAGAGCTCATGGACATTTGCCTTGGAGAAGGACCAGGACAGATGACAGGTGTCAGCGCCAGCATAGTGCCAGGAGACAGATGATACAGTGATTGATGAGACTATCGGTAAAACTTCACTCAGAGCTACAGGAAGCACAATAAGAACAGTGCAGCTCCCCGGAATGAGTCCCAGCAGGAAGCTGTGACCAACCCAGCAAGAGCTGTAGCTGTAGAAGACAGCTGAGCTGTGGAACTGATGGCGCTTGGTAGAGCCGAGCAGCCATTACCAAGCTGCTTGTCCAGGAGCAAGCTACAGGAAAGATACTCAATCTTTCTCTCCTCTCCAGCCAGGGCCTCCCAACCCAGCAAAGCCAGGGGGCAAGAAAATTCGGTAGGTGTAGCCTGTAAAGTTCAGGTGCCCGGATCAGATAGCACAGCGAGGAAGAGTGAAAGACGTCTCCACTGAAGCCAAAGCAGAATATCCATCTCTCCATTAAACATGGTTTCTGCTCTTTAGAAGATCTTAGGTATCTGTGGTTTGGAAATGAGGATAGCCCCTATTGTTCTAATTTATATGAAAACTAGATTTTTTCAGAGTGGTCTTGAATTTGGTACTCTGAAATCCACTTAGGTCACTGTTTAACAAGATAACCATGTTTCTTGGCAACTATGATGTGAAGGTCACTCAATGGGGTAGTAAGAAGATAGAAATATTAAACATGGGCCTGGCCTTCAAGAAGTTTGCAAGTTTAGGTAATCAGTGCTCCCTACATAACAGTTTGCCAGCAGACTCAAACAATCCTATCCAGAATACTCCAGAAGCAGACTGCTGGGTTCAGTGTCAGTCCTTACTCATACTAGCTGCAGACCTTACTTCTCTGTGCCTCTGTTTCTTGCTCTGTGAAACTGGAATTGATATAGGAGAATGAAACTCCCGAC
Source organism: Dolichotis patagonum (assembly GCA_004027295.1). NCBI lineage: Eukaryota > Metazoa > Chordata > Mammalia > Rodentia > Caviidae > Dolichotis > Dolichotis patagonum. Next base: position 16,406 of record PVJX010012705.1, on the reverse strand, counting down.
CTACTATGTCTGAGTTCGTGTTCTCTAAAATCGAAGAATGGATTTTAGGAACAACAGAGGTGAAGAGTAGAATATGTTTATTGAGAGAAAACTTCTGTCTGGAGAGAGACAGAAGGGGATCCCGAGCGAGTTGCCCAGGACTCTGTCTTTTCCAGGGACTTTTATAGAGCAAAACCATGGATTCAAGGTGGGGGAAGACTGGGAGCTTACAAAGCAGATGGGCATAAGGTGGGACATAACTATAGTTAGCCAATAAGATCAATAGTTCAGGTAAAATTGATTACATTAGGGACAAATGGGAAAACAAGTCACATAGCAAGCGGGCATTCTTGCAGAGCAGTAACTCTTTCCTAGGGGGATGGGAACTATTTAGGGTGTTAATCCTCAGGATATAGGTGTATTCCTATGGTCTTTTGTCTTGAGGCCTAGTCCACAGCAGGAGGTGTCAGGTTCCCGGGCAGTTTCCAGGTGTCAGCACTGGCTCTATTGAGGACCCAATTCTATCTCACTGCCTACAATGTTCCTGACTAACCCAGCTGCCTGCTACAGAATGACAACAGTGTCCTGCATCCGAGGCTTGCTGGGGGGCAGGTGGTGGGGAAGATGAAATGAATTACTACATGAGAGTATTTTCTATGGCTATCACCTAGTGCATTGCCAACCCTATATGGATTAGTTACGAAAACCAAGTAAGAACCATGAAGAACACGATGCCAGACTCATGCTATAAAGTTTCCCTTCACATTTATTGAAATAATTCGATGAAAGAAAAAATCCAGGACTTGACACAAGTTCTGTCACACACTCTGTCCCCCAGCATCTTCCAGCCCCTTGACTACGCAATCACTATCTGAACGTCCTTACAAAATTAAGACTGTCCAGCGGGGGCCAGACACCTAGAGAGCTTTCACATTAAGAGGAAAATGGAATTAAACACACACGCAGCAGTATCTTCAAGAAATCAAAGTTGGTTGTGCATTCATAACTATGAACAGAATTCTAAGCATGTATGGGGACAGCCCCTCTGGAGATCACGTAGGCTATGTGACTGTGTCCACAGGACTCATCTGAGGGCAGAAGTCACCTCTCGAGATTTTGTTTAGGTACCATTTTGCTGGGATTCTACAATGACAGGCTCCCTTTGTTAAGTCTGGCACTGGTTTTTCTTTGCTGGTTGATGAACTTTTGACCTGAGCTGCATTTCCCATCTCCAGTCCCTTAGTGGAGGGCCACTTGTGACTGACTAAACACACCCATGTGCACATACAAACTCATAGATTACATTTCCAGACCCATTAGATTACAGAAGGAACCAATTTGAAAAGTTATTGAATTAAAACCCTAGGAGAGGGAGATGGCTTTTATTGTTAGTGGTTGGCATGACAACTTGATATGCTGGAGAGTAGTATGTGCCAGGTTCATATCTTTGGAGATTCTGACAAGTTCAAGGCCAGGGCTTTGCCTCTAAATCTTGTTGCCAAGGTAATGCAGCTTAAGGCCAGAGTCCACTGAAATGAATACCTCTGACAGCTCATGCCAGCAGGAGCTATCTGATTAAAAGGGATCTTTAAGAAAGAAAGAAAGAAAGAAAGAAAGAAAGAAAGAAAGAAAGAAAGAAAGAAAGAAAGAAAGAAAGAATTTTAATAACAGCAAGAGGAGAATGTAAAGGTGGGATATTAAAAAATGGTCAACAGAAAATCTGAAAGGAAAGCAGCCAGTAGGTGCCAAGGAGGAGCTAAATAATGGGGTCTGCTCTGTTGGCAAGAGTTTGCTGATGCATGAAGGTCTGCAGGCAGGGATTTCAGCTTTCGGGCCATTTTGCATGCAAAATGATACTGCCCCAATTTACTTCCCTGGCTCGAGATCAGCAGAATGATTTCCTTGGAGAGTGGGCACCCTCCTCCCAAAGGCAGACTCTAATCTGACAGATTTTCTTCTCTGATAATACATTAAGTAAAACAGTTTCTGGAAGTTTGCATCGGTTATGCATATTTTAAGATGAGAAGAAACCCACAAAAATCTTAACCCAGAGGCCACCAAAATGTCACTGACTTTAGCCAATAGAATGGCCTTTTGTATATTTGTGTGATTCATGTCCCAAAGATTTGGGAGTTGATTTACAGGATAGTGTTCTTAGATTCATGATCTTACCAGATTCACTTTATCCTAGTTTTAGGTGCCATTTTACCTAGAATTTGTTTATGATGAATTGTGGCCCTTGGAGGTCCTTACACTGTAGGAATGGAGAAGAACAAGTCCTCAAATGCATGGTCATATTCCCCATAGGGATTTAAGCCAGGCTGTATGCAACTTTACACTCCCAGAAATTCCTATAACTGTATTATCTCTACTCAACACAGTGCAAATCCTATGCACAGAGTTGTTATACTGGATTGTTCAGGGAATAACAACAGGAAAGAAGTCTACACATGTTCATTGCAGATCCAATTTTATTTTTTGGATGATCATACTAATAAATCTAATTCCTGACTATGCAAACGATTTGCTGAGTGACCTTGGCAAATTATTTAGCGCGTTTGGTCCCTGTTTTTTAGTTAGTTAGTTTGGAACAGAGTCTTGGTATGCTGTGCCCAGGCTGATCTGGAATTCTTGGGCTCTAGCAATCCTCTTTCCTCAGCCTCCTAAGTATCAGAGCCTATAGGCACCTAGCACTGCACCAGACTTGTTTTTTAAGTTCTAAAACAGGGGAGACTGTCTTAGTTTTCACCTGTGGCAACAGTTCTCTTCCTAGAATATAGTGCCAAGTCACGGAAAGAACTTTTCACAGTTAGAAATCTTGGGCCCCACCCTACTCTCTACTGAGTCAAAGTTTGTCCTTTCAAAGGGCTTGCCACAGGATCCTGATCTGTGCTTTTGTTTCAGAATCACCAGAGATTACAGATGCCTTGTAAAGACGAGCTGGCTAATATATGTGAGTTGTCATAAGCTTCTTAATCAATCAAACAAGGGCACTGTAAGTTCAGCTTCTATATTATTTCAACTTATAGCTGAATGTCTAAAGCAGAGCAAAGAAGTTTGGAATGTAGGAAACTTGGCACACATGCCGTGGTTACATTTCCCTCTACCATTTGAAGTATTTGGAGATGTTCAAGCTTTAAATGAAAAGCTCTTTGAAGTAACTTACTTTGTTCACAGTTTGCAATATTCCCTTTAGTCTTTATTGATCTGGACAGAATGATAATGATCTTTATCTAATTCTTTCTGGCACTTACTCTGAGTGCTTCCTAAGTGCTAGAATATTTGATCTTCCCCCCTCTTCCACACATGCTGTGTGTGGAAGACTAAGTAACCTGTCGAAGGCTTCCAGGATAGTAAGAGGTGGAGTTGGGCTTCCAACCCAGAAACCCACTCCAAAGCCCTGCTCTTAATCACTGTGCTACTCAACCACTTGATATAGTAGATATTTCCAATGAATAAAGTGTTGAACTTTTTCAAGTCAAAACAAAAGCTTATAATTTTTTCTAGGGCTTAGAGAATCATTTCTTACAGAGTGGTCTTTAGAATAGAGTCACCAGAGGGACAGAGAGATAGAATCTGGACCCCTCTGGACCCCTTCCAGACCTAGTACACTGGAATCACAGGGTGCAAGTAGGCTCTGAGAACTGATGGTTAGAAAATACACTGCTCCAATGACTCTTGAACCCAGGGAAGTTTAAGAACCACCGGCCTGGATCAGCATTTGTAGGTCACCATTGTTGGGAGGCAGGGTAGGGAGAACATCTCAAGAGCTGTGGGGACCAGAGCTGTTTTCCAGAATCAGACATTGGTCACTGCCTGGGACAGAATATTCAGTCAAGAGGCCAATAGATGGCTCCATCCAGGAACAACCAACTGCTGTCTTTCAGGAAGGGGAGCCAGCAAACCAACAGTGTGGCTTTGCCTTCAAGACCCCCATGTCCCTTCTCCTCTAGGGCTCTTGCTCCTGGTAGCAGGGCCAACACTGGCCTGGAACTTTGATGTTTTCCTTCTCACTATCTAAATACCACAGAGGCTCTGTGTCATTCACCCTGACTGGGGCACAATGGCACAGGCAGGGAACTGGCTGTTTGGAATGCGGTCTGGCCCCAGTGGGGCTCTGAACTGGGCTGGAATTTACAGACTTTTACAAGAGTCGATTATGGTGTCTTTTTCATGTGAGCAAAGAAAAAGGAGGCCCAAAGGCTAACCCAGAAGGCTGGATGCTGTGTATTTCAGAAGAAGACCATGGCAATGCATAAGGAATTGGAAAAATTATAGGCAGTGTATTGAGTTATACTTCATACACCATAAATTTCACCCTTTTTGAATGTACAACTTAATGAGTGTTTGAAGTCAGTTATACTCAGCATCACCCCAACCTCACCAGTTTAATGAATTTTGACTAATGCATATCAGCAGGTAATGGATATTAGGAAAACACAGACCTTTTCCATCCTCCGCAAAGTTCCTTTGTGCTACCCACCTTGGCAACCAATCCCATCCTTTTTTCCCCTGGCTAGGGTCATCATGTTTCTACGTGCATTCCAGAACAGCACTTAAGAGGACTCATAATCGGCAACCTTCTGTGGTTGCGTGTATCTGTGGCTGACTCCCTATTATAACTAAACAGTATTCTCTTATATGTATGTATTGTTTATCAGTTCACACTTTGAGGCAGGAATTGAAATTTAAATGAGTGCTAACTCAGCAAGTGTTTATTGAGTTGGCATGTTAAAAAACTGAAAAATAGGATCGCTTATATTTACGACTTTTGATAAAAATGATAATCACTTTGGAGGGCCAGGTGTGGTGGTGCATGCCTGTACTATCAGCACTCAGGAGGCTGAGGCAGGAGGACTGCATGAGTCTGAGGCCATGCTGGGCTACATGATCAAGTTCAAGGGCAGCCTGCACTAAACAGCGAGACCTGCCTCAAACAAAGCACAGCCAACACAAAACAAAACAAAACAAAACAACACTCTGAAAGCTCAAACTAACACCTAGAGAAGAAGCTTCATTTGTGGCCGTGGAAATAAATGGAAAGGAAGAGAATGCAACTAAATGGTATTGGGGGTAGCGGAAAAACAACACAAACACAACAAAACCCACACGCTGTACCCTGAGGGAGCCCTAAAACACTACCAGGATAAGACACATGAGGGCGCTCTCACCAGTCAGCGTTAGCAGACCCCCCCCCCATTCTTAACAAAGGCTGTTTGTTTTTCAGTTTATTGGAATGCGTTCACGAAAACCCTGGTGAATTCTCACTCTTACCCTTGGTCTCGCTGGCCACTCTTGGATGATAGAAAAGAATTTGGCATCCAGTGAATCTGTCTTTGACTAGTCCTCAAAGGTTATTGTACCCAACCGTAGTTCTATGGTGAGGCTCCAATCGGCTCCCCTGCTTGAACTCACAGATTAGAATTCCTCATAAATCACAGAGAACTGGGATTGTCCCTAAAGTTCCATTTTCATTACTGTTTTCAGGCCTTCCCGGAACACAGCACACAAGTATTAAAAAATAATTGCTGGGCAACGTTTTAGAAAAGCGAGATGCCTTTCAGTGGGTCAGCATCTTGGCTGACTGAGTCATGCACTCTTGAGGGAGGAACCAGTGAGATCAATACAGAAAAGAAAGAACGGTCTTCACAGCAAAGCCGGGGAGTTTGGGGTTACTGGTTTTGGCTTCTGAGTGGCCGTTCAAAACAACCTCTCCCCCCTCCCCCCCTCCCCGCAAAAAAGTTCTGGAGACAGTTAAAATTTTTTGAAGATCAATGACTCATTTGTTATAGAGTAACTAAGTCCAAAATAAAAAACAGTTCATAAAAATTGCATTAGAATGCTCTCGTGGAGACCACTTAGTTTAGTGCATGATTTGCACGCAAGACCAAGCAAGGCTTAGGGGTCCCTCTCTTCGGGAAAGCATCCAGTCCATCACTAGCAAGGATATTTCTGCAAGCTCTTTTCACCGTTAACAGAATAAAATGCTCATTTGAAAAAGAAGTCCTTTACTTAATCAAACCTATCCAATCTAAAATACGACTAATTGTTTTTAAGCAGAAAATTGTGTCTGGCTGTTCTATCCAAATTATATAATAGTATGGCCTTAAAATTAGGAAGAAGGTAATGAAGAAATGATTCTAAAGATGGGTGTGCCCCTGGTATGGATTGTTGAAGCAGTTTTCCCCCTGCCCCATGCCCCAGACAGACTACCCTGGGTGTTGTTTCTCCTCACTTGGGTGAAGTCAACAGAACCTGGCACCCTCTCTAACGCCACTCCGGCTCCCAGGTGCATTTTTCCACTCTAGCTGTACTTGACTCCGTGAATTCACGGTTTACTGGTGGAGGAGTGTAGTTTTATTTCTTTTTATTTTTATTTATTTACTTTGTCTTTTGGAGGCAAGATTTCACTATGCAGTTTAGGCTGGCCTTGAACTCACGTTGTAACCCAGGCTGGACTCAAACTCACAGCAATCTGCCTGCCTCAGCCTCCCGAGTGCTGGGATTACAGGCGTGCACCACCATGCCCAGGAGTGTAGTTTAAAAGCACAGTCAGGGGTGGGTATATAGCTTAGTGGTACAGCATGGCACAAATTCTGGGTTCCAATCCCAGCACCACACAAATAATTAATTATAGATAAATAACAGTGTAGCCCAATGCGTTGTTACCGATTATGTGTTCTTGAGTAAATTATTCAACCTCCCTAAACCTCGATTTCCCCCACTATAAAATAGAAATTATAATAATATCTATCTCAAAAGGGTATTCATCTATAGTATTTATCTAAAGATAGATAATACCACAGTTAAACCATAATAATACCTGAGATTGAGAAAACTAAAATATTAAAATATTATGATGCATATAAAATAAAACCCAGAGTCTGACACAGTAAGCTTTCAATAGAGAATGAAATTGTTGTTATTATTATCATTATTATTATTATTAATTTCTAACTTGGCCCTTGTCATCATGATGTGACCTCCCTATCCTAGTCATCCATTCTCAAGGCTCATACACCTTTCTTAGTCAACCAAGCCCTTCAGCTATCCTGCCTCTGTATCTCCCCTGAGGACTATTTGCCCCTCCCACTGGTGTTATAAACAAAATGCAGACCCCGCTATGGTCTTGTCCTGTCACATATTAAAGCTGTGCCAAGACAGCCAGGAGGAGCCATCACTTTAGCTCCCCACCAGTCGGTGTGGAATTTCCTTAAAGTGGCACAGGCTCCACTGCTGTACAAAGTCCTGCACTGTCCGAAGAGAGACGTGACTTCAGGAGCACACTTCGTCTGTCACCAGTCATCTTCCTATAATTGAGATATTTCAGGAGCAGCACATGTGAATGGAAAAGTGCTCTGTTTGAGAAGAAATCGTCTTTTATATCATTCAAATTATGTCTCCACTGAGCAACAGACTCAAGGAACAACCTGCCAATTACAGCTCAGTTTTGCAAGAAATGGAACGGAAGAAAAGGAAATCCAAAGAGACAATGATCCCAGTTTTCCAAAACTGTCTCTGTGATAAAGTCCTGTGACAGATGAATGAAGAAAAACAAAGTGCCCCAAAATAGATCTGTTAACATTTCTTTTGGATAATGAGGGAAGTGTCTTACAAACAATTCAGAGTAACTTAGAGACAAATTGCATTTAAAAAAAAAATTTTTTTTTGTCTTTTTTGAGACAGGGTTTCACTGTGTAGTTCAGGCTGGCCTTGAGCTCATTTTGTAGCCCAGATTAGCCTTGAACTCAGAGCAATCCTCCTACCTTAGCCCCCGGAGTACTGGGATTGCAGGCGTGCACCACCACACTTGGCCTCTGACAATCTGTATTTTAATCATATTTTCTTAATTATTGGTGAAGTGGTTAGGAGTGTAGATTCTGGGTCTATCTAGTGGGTTTGTATTTTGTCTACTGCTTGCTTACTCTCCCTAAGCCTCAGTTTACCCATATCTAAAACAGAATAACAACATTTCCTACTTCATTTTGTTGTCATTAGAAGTAAAATAGGCCATTCATACTGCCAAATGTTGCTCCTGGAAATGAAAAGGGGGTGCTGATAGGTGAAGAAGAAAAAATTAATAAGATAAGATTAAACAGAGAGAAAGACATTAGTCTTACCATACTAATGACAAAAGGATGTGTGAATATAGCAATACGATTAACTCATCTCCAAAAGCCTTAAGTCCAAGCAAAGAAATAAGGTGCTTTCGCTTATGGACCTTGAGGTCATGTTTGTCCTTTGATACCTTTTGGTATATTTCCTCATTTCCCCACTATCTGAGTAGGTAGGTGAGCTTGGGTAGTCTAGTTTCAGAGAAAATGAGTAACAAACAGAAAGGAACTGAAACAATCACATACATCCATAGACAGTTATATACAATCATATACATCTGCATACTGAGACTTTTGAGATTCTGAATCAGTCCCCTAAGGCTGAAAAAGTAAAGTAGCTATCTTAGTTTCCCAGCTAAGAAGTAGCCAAGCCAGGGCTGGGCTCCAAAGATAGCTTAGGGTCCTCCCCAGGTCATCAGGCTGCAGGAGGAGTGGAGAAAATCATAATAATGCTACTTTATTTCATAATTATAGCCAATGGAAATGAAAGAAGAGCTCAAATACAGGCATCTTTCAAAGTTCAACTCACAATAGGCCTTACACTCTAAATGGGTCACTCTTCATCTCCATGGTGATTCTTCCAAGTTTTCATGGGATTGTCAGCTGTTTTCTAATAGGGACACTGCCCAGAACTTGTAACTCACCACGCAGATAAATATTTCCCAGCAGAAAATACTTAATGCCTTCTGCAGTTTAGTTAGCAACTGCTTTCCCTCTTCCACTTCTCGGGAAAACAGGCCGAATCTGTGCCTCCATTTGAAGTGGATGTCAGAATCTGTCTACTTCTGGATTCTCCTAATGACAAGGCTGCTTCCCTGGGCTTTGTGTGATTTATGGGTTGAGAAACAGCCACTTTCTCAACGTCTGTCTTTCTAGCTGAGCAATAAAACTACCGAAATTTAAAAGCCTTTGAATGGCTGGTGGTCATTCAAAAAATGGTAAAACAGCTGGGGATTTAGCTCAGTGGTATAAGCGCCTGCCTGGCAAGTATGTGGTTGTGAGTTCAATCCCGGTACCAAAAAAAAAAAAAAAAAAAAGATAGAACATTGCCATATAATGCAGTAGCTTCTGTTCTGGGTTCACATCCTAATGAATGGAAAGCAGGCTCTTGAAGAGCTTTTCATACACCCGTGCTCATAACAGCGTTGTTTGCCATAGCAGGAGTCATGGACACTACGAGTGTTCTGTGATGGAGGAATATCTGAAGAAAAGTGGTATTTAGAGAGAAATATATAGATATATATGGTGAAGTATTATTCAGTCTTCAGAAGAAAGAAAATTCTGATGCATTCTTATAATATGAAGGAAACTTTGGGACACTAAACTAAGTAAAATAAGCCAGTCATAAAAAGACAAATACTGTGTGATTTCCCTTACACAAGGTTTTGAAAGTAGCCACGCTCACAGAAACACAAATTGCAGTGCTTCCTGGCAGGGTCTGGGGAGAGCGAGAAAATGCAGAGTTGTTTTGTGAGTAAAATTTCAGTTTTGCAGGATGAAAAATTTCTGGAGTTTAGTTGCGCAATGATGTGAAGACATTTAACAATACCAAACCGAACAGTCAAAAAGCAGTGAGACAGTAAATTTTATGTTATGTATATTTTATCATAGTTAATTCTTTTTTAGTTTTAAAAACTAAGAGGCAGAGAGAGAAAGTCTCTAGGTCTCTATGTCCAGTACTGTTTGTTACAAGCATGGGTAGTTATTTTAGTCTCACTGGTCTCCTCCTGCTTCTCAGGCCTAGTTGTAAAGGTTTGTTGCTGAAATCTCAGGGCATTGTCTGCCAAAAGCATGAACACACGGACTGTAAACACACAGAAAATGAAAGAACAATCAAGACCAATTATTTACTAGAATGAGAGTTTATCTAAAATTCTTGTTTCCACTCAGCCCATGTTGACCTCCCATCATCTGGAGACAGATTTTATAGTTGTATAAATATCCCCAGAGTTCCTTTGTATAAGTGATGGTTTTGAAAAATCTTAGAAGTTGGTCTATTGAATTCACAAGAAAAATTTTATAATATTTAAAAAGAACCAACCAAAATTCTTCAAGTTTAAGTCCTTGCTTGTGCCACAGTTCCTGAAAGAATTTTTGTACTGCTTTTGTGGAATTCCTATGTTGAAGTCCTAACTGCCACTACCACAGAATATGATCTGTGGAAATAGGGTTGTCACAGATATAGTTAGGATAAGGTCCTCCATCCAATCAAATCTACATCCTTATAAAAAAGGGAAAAGTGGGCACTGTTCACAGGGAGAACCGATGTAAACAGGAAGGCGGAGACCTACAAGGTAAGGAAAGCCAAAGGCAGCCCTAGATCTGGCTGGGAAGGGTCAGATCTTCCTCCCAGAAAAGATTCTTCCTCCCAGCCCTGAGAAGACACCAACCCAGCCATGCCTGATAGTAGACCTCCAGCCTTCAGATAGGTGTGGAATACACTGTAGAGCCAAAAATAAATAAAAGTCAAGGCCTTTGGCATGAGCTCCAGCCACACCACCATTTCCCTTTTCCTTGACTCTTAGCTCTTAGGTCCTGCTTGTTTGAAGGGGTGGTGTTTTGTTTCTGTTTAGTTTTTCTGCTTCTCTTCCTTCTGGAGTTTCCCTGGCCCTTACAGCCTTCACCCCATGCATTGTGGTATATATATATTTTTAACAGGGCCACGCTTTTTTTATCCCAACTGTTTAAAACTTCACCAAATAAATAAAATGAAAAGAAAGAAACCTAAACCTTCATCCACATCTGACCAGCAGTATTTCACCAGGAGCAATCTGTCAGAGGTAGCATATAGCTCTTCAGAAATTTTGATGCCTCCATGTACAAGCATCTGGTTGAAGCATTTATTTTTATTTATTGATTGATTTTGCTACCAGGGATCGAATTTGTGACCTAGCACTTTCCAGACAAGCGCTTATGCCGTTGAGCTAAATCCCTGGGCCTGAAGTATTTATTTTAAAAAGATTAATGTAATTTAAGAATACACGCTGTTTTGCAACTTGCTTTTCTTTGATTAGCTGTCTATCCTGATCAGCTTGCCATACCAATATACGTAATGCATCTTTGTGGATTTCCCTTACTTTATTTAAACAAGCTACCAATAAAGGATATTTAGACGAACTTCAGCTTACCGTGTTTGTAATCAGTACCAAAATGAACATCCTGTTTTTGCATCTTCAAACATTTATTTGAGTATATCTACAGGATAAATCCTAGAATTACTGGGTCCAAGGACACATTTTATATTTCTGTGTATATTCTCCAAGGACCTTGACACCAAACAAAAAGAGATTGAATGTCACTAACACTCACTGTCTGTGTTACACTGAGTTACTTTATTCACATTCAGCCTCAGTTTCCTTGACTGTGAAATGGATATAATTTAAAGTCTGAGTTGTTCATGAATTAAACAATATGTAGTTCATAATGGTTAGCAGTTCATATATAGTCACCCTTTTCTCTCCTCTTTATTTTCCATTTCCTAACTCCTCCCTGGGTTTTGCAAAGATTTGGAAAATATCCAATTCCTTTTTTTCCCCTCTTTCTTTTTGTTTTTTATTTTTATTTTTTGACACAGCACCTCACTAGGTAGTTCAAGCTGGCCTCAAACATAGGAATCTCCTGCCTCAGCCTCCTGAGTGCTGGGATTAGAGCAGTGTACTGCCAACCTCACAAAAATCTCATTTCATGTCAATAAATATTTATACTGCATTGCAGGGTTTGACCATTTCTGAGGGATGCTCAGTGTTTGCTTTGCTGTTTTAAAAAGTGCACTGTCCTTTTTGGAGCTTATAATACTGTACAGAAGATCCCAGGCCCTAGTATAGAGTAAGCCCGCATGTCCCATTTTTGAATGAATGAGTGGAGAAAGAAAGAAACATAAAGCATGAAAAATAGCTCAGTAGCAGTCCAAGCAAGCACAGAGGCAGGGCTAATGGAAATGGGGATTCACAAAACATTTTCTCTGTATTTCACATATGGAAGGGGGCACACACTTGAATGCTAAATCATCTGGCTAAACATATAATTCAAATCTTGTGATTATCTTGAATCCTCACAACAAATTTGCATTCTACTCCATAACATTCTGTTTGCTTCCATATAAAGGGCATCTTTGTCCTGTTGGTGTGGATGGAAAACTGATCGTCAATTTAAACACCAGCTGAACTGAATCAGCTTGGTGCTGAGTGTAGATGGCCCACCCAAGGAAAGTTGCCAGCCTAAAAAGGAGACCTGGAGAGGAAGAGTAGCCTTGTGAGTTCTCCTAAGCATTGTTATTTGGAGCTGTTGGTTCTCCCAGAGGAGTCTGTCACGCTGGCTTCCTTGAGGTGAACTTGGCTGTTATCGTCAGAGGAGTTCGGGACCTTGTTGTTGAGAGTGGCTGTGGTTCACTTTGGGGAGCTCTAGTTCTTACTTTGAGTATCACTTCCTGGCTCCAGAGTGGAAGATGTGTGCTGCTCAGTCTCCAGAAGAAGCTTGGCGCGCTGGATTCCTGATATGAACTCAGCTGTTCTCATCATCGGAGGAGCTGGGGACCTCATTGTCGCTGGGGATGGCCGTGCTGCTCTGCAGGAGAGCCCTCGTCTTTATTTTAATCTTTGCTTCTTGGCTCCAGTGCTGAACACTCAGCTTACTGGCACAGCTCCTTCATCTCAAAGGCACAGACTTTCTAGCTTCCACCACTGACCTTTGGGCCTTCCCAGTGCAGACTTGTGTGAGTCATCGTTGTGGGCTCTAGGCCTCCAGTTGGACTTGTGGGGGGCATTGTCATGGGCTTTAGGTTTTCAGCTGGACTTGTGCAGGTACTGCCATGGGACCCAGGTCCTCAGCTGGGTTTCTTAGGTCTTCAGTGTGTAGACAGATTTCCTGCACTTTCTTGGTATTTGACTTCTTGGGTGAACATTATAAAAAATACCATGAATTATGTGTCTTGTACATAATTACTCTTCTGGTAATCCCTGACTACAACATCTGTTCTTGGGGAAAAGGAATACTCCAACAAGACACACCATTGTTATGGGGTGGCTCAAGCTCCTCCTGGCATAAGGGAGGGATGTGTGTTCTGGGGTTAGAGACCCATGGGATTTAGCTGCTGAATAAGCTCTCACTTCACGCCTCCATCTGTCTGTCCAACACTCACTTCACAGCCTCATCCCTCCTAATGTTCTTCTAAAACTCCCTCTACTCTCTGTGTCTCTTGGATCCTGGTTCTGTTTTCCCAACTAATCTAACCTCCAACTGAGGAGCTTTTCCAATAACATTTGAAGTCAATAAAGTCTCAGGGGATACCCTTCATTTATCCACAGCTGGTTGACTTCTTGGTTTTTCTCATCCCTATCATTTATGACAATAGACTCATAGAGGGATGTATCTAGTTTCATTTAAGTCTTTTTTAAAAATCTTTTTGAGACACGGTCTCACTATGCAGTTCAGGCTGGCCTTGAACTCACTATATAGCCCAGGTTGGCCTCAAACTTGCAGGGATCCTCCTGCCTCAGCCTCCTGAGTGTTGGGATTACAGGCATTGCCACCACACCTGAATTTCATTTAAATCTTTAAAAGAACCCAAACTAAGGTTGCAGTCAATTAATGCAATGTGGGTCTGAGCTCTCAGTTCAGTGTTCTCTGGGTTTGCAGAACACTGTAAACAGAGTACCCGCTTTGACTTGCTCTTCTGATCTGTCTGCCTCTTGTCCATCTCTACTGCTCCGGGTCTGCATTAGATCTTTATGCTCTCTTGCTTAGACTTCCACTCCACCCTTCTCACAACTGCGAGAGTGACTCTTTTTTCTCACACAGAGATCAGTCTATGTCACTCCTTTTCTTAAAACTTGGGTGGCAGTGATTCTTGACTACATACCACGACATCATGTTTCACTTAAATAAACGAGTGAAAGAAGCCAGACACAAAAAATACTCACATTAAACAAAGTAGGAAACCCAGCAACCCAATTCATGGTGTCAGAAGTCAGGAGAGCAGTTATACTTGGCAGGCATGGAGAGTGGTACCAATGGGGAAGGAGCATGAATGAAGCTTCTGATAGTTTGTTACTGTTGTTTTTCTCCTTCTACATGCTAAGAAAAGAGTTTCCACATCAGGATGTGTGTGATACACCTATTACACCATAGTAATTTCTCTGGATTTGTCTGTGTATCCTAGCCAGAAACTTCATTGTTTGTGTGCCGTAAGCCCCTTTGGTAAACTGGAGAAGCCTGTGGGTCTCCCTCTTTTAAACAAAACTTCTCTGAAGTTTGATTGTAAGTACACAAGTCATACATGGATAGATCCACAAATCTGTACAAAGTGAAAACACTCATATTCTAGGATCTGGATCAATAAAGCACCCCCAGCCACTACCCCATAAAGAGTGAACTATCGTGACTTCTGACCCCAGAGATTAGTCTGTTTTAAAACCATATCAATTGGATTGTGTAGTATATGCCCTTCTGTATCTGGTTTCTTTGTTCAGCCTTAAGAGGTTTTGAATTCATTCATGTTTCTGAATGTAGTGATTGTTTATTCACTCTCATCTCTGGGTACTATTTCATTATATCAATATACCACTGCAGATTTAGCCTTCCTATATGGATGGATATTTAGTTTGTTTTTAGTTTTTTAAAAATGTAATAAAAGGGCTGTGATGAACATCCTCATCTATGTGATGCATTTACGTACTTGTTTCAGTACACTTTTAAAATGCTTAAGATACATGGGATAGGGGCTGGAGATTTAGCTCAGCGGCATAAGCGCCTGCCTTGCAAGCGTGTGGTTGTAAGTTCGATCCCCGGTACCGATTTAAAAAAAAAAAAGATACATGGGATACAATAGAAATAATTTTTCAAAATAAAAAAAATTTGAGCTACAATTACATATGCGCTTCTTTATTAGCACAATTCCTAGATCTAGCAGTGAATCCAAAAACAGCATATATATATATATTTGCTTTTTTTTTTTAAGTCAGAGTCCCACTATGTAGTCTACATTGGCCTGGTTGAACTCACTACATAGCCCATGTTGGTCTTAAACTTGCAGTATTTCTCCTGCTTCATTCTTTGACCATTGTGCTTTTGAAGTGATTATATGCATAAATGAAACTTCAAAATTTCTGCCAAACTACAATATATAATGAAAATATCTGTGATTTCAATTGGTCACCAAGTCATAAATATTGTGAATTCTTCTGTGATTTGTTGATACATTCATAATTGAAAAATACATTGAATTTCAGTTACTGAAAAGTAGAGGTGTGAGTTTTTTTTAAAAATTCTACTGGGTTAAGAACCTCTAGTTGGGCTGAGGATATAGGGTATGGCTCAGAGGCACAGTATCTGCCTGGTAAGTGCAAGGTTCTAAATTCGATGCCTGGTACAAAAAAAAAAAAAAAAAAAAAAAAAAAAAAGACCCTCTGGTTTACATTTAATCCCTTTAAAAGAGGCTCATATCCTACCTGTATTCATCAGTGTTCACTAAAGAAGAAATCTAATGCAAGATATACAAATGCAGAGACACCAGCCTTTTGCTGTGAGTTGGCTCTATTCGTGGACTATGGGGAAAGAGAATAAGCAGCCAACAAGAAGCAAGCCCTCCCTGTGAGTTGGTGCCATGTGTGGGCTGCTGGGGGCAGAATCAGATTTTCCCATGAGCAGGCACCACTTGCCAACTGTGGGGGAAGAGAACAAGAACTCAACAATAAGAAACTCTTCCCGGAAAGTCTCGGACCCGTAGAGTGGCCTGGGCTGTTTGGATCGAAAATCTGCGCAGACCTGCATCTCTGCGCGACTCTTTGGGACTGGTAAGCACGCCCTTCATCCGCAGGGAACTGCCTGGAGATCAGCATCTGGGCCAGGTCTGTTTGGGCCCGTAGCCCCGCCCTTCACCCCCAGGAAGTCTCCCAGAAAGCAGCATCTCAGCCTGTTTCTTTGGGACCCGAAAGTCTCGGACCCGTAGAGTGGCCTGGGCTGTTTGGATCGAAAGTCTGTGCAGACCTGCATCTGGGAGCGACTCTTTGGGACTGGTAGGCCCACCCTTCATCCGCAAGGAACTGCCTGGAGATCGGCATCTGGGCCACGTCTGTTTGGGCCCGTAGCCCCGCCCTTCACCCCCAGGAAGTCTCCCAGAAAGCAGCATCTCGGCCTGTCTCTTTGGGACCCGAAACTCTCGGACCCGCAGAGTGGCCTGGGCTGTTTGGATTGGGAATATTGTGGAGACTGGCATCTTGGCCAGGTCTGTTTGGGACCGGGAACTTTTCAGAAACCAACATTCTGGCCTGACTCTTTGGGACCTGTAGGCCCTTCACTCGCAGGGAACCTCCTGGA
>PVJX010012704.1:0-49597 GCA_004027295.1 Dolichotis patagonum | reverse complement strand
AGTATTTATGAGACAAAAATTTCACATAATAATCAAAACATATAATCCTTTTCTGAAAAGCATCACTGGAATTAAGGTGAATACTAAGCTCCCATTGCTTTACACTGGTTGAAAAAGCATCTTTTAACTGTTTTTCAGGGGGTGAGGAGAGAGTGGACAATGTTTTTCCACTGGCCCTGATTTCCGTTTCATGTTGACCGGATTTAAGGTGTATGGGTGTGTTACCACACTTGGGTGACAGCTTAATGAAGAATTATCTTAATAAACTTTGTCTTATTGTGAGAAAAAAATTAATTTTGGCCAACTAAAGTGAAAGACTTAATGAGAAAATTCAGTGTAAATAAAATTCATTCTATGCATAGTCAGGTACAAGTTGTACGGCAGGAGGCATTTCTGGCTTGAATTCAGAGTTCACCTGGTACCCTGGCACTCACATGGGCTATCATATACTTGCCAAGCAGGATTATCTCAAAGGATTATCTCTTTCCTAATTAGAAAAATCTAACTTGCTTCTTCCAATTGATACCTATCTGAACACTTAGTGTATCTCTCTTATAAATCTGATCACATGATTTAGTTGATGATTAAAATTGTCATGAGAAAGTTTCTTGCATGTTAGTTCTGTGTGGGATCTACTAAAAAATCTGGTCCAAAATTGTAACTTCCCTATATTTTCCTAGTCCTATAAAAAATAAAGGGGCCGGGGATGTAGCTCAGTAGCACAGCAACCTGCCTGGCAAGTGCAAGGTCCTGAGTTCGATTCCAGCAGAGGAGCATCAATAAAATAAAAATCAAACACAAAACACAAAACAAACCCCTAGTAAAACCTCAGGGGCATCCACTGTTGGGAAGTGGTTTATTCTGGTTGTTGTGCAAGACTAACAATTCCCAGGTGAGAGAGTAAATGTCATAAAGGTGGGGGTCTCACTGGTCTTGTTTATTAAAGTCTCCATAATACCCGGCACGGTGTGTGGGGCAGACAGAAAGTAGCCTGGGGAGAACCTCCTCATTTTCCTGGCTGCCTGCCTGTGAGATAAGACCATCGGCACTCTCGAGTCAAATTATTCGTTCCCATCCCATCTCCACCTGACGTGCAGGGCCCATTCCCAACCCCGGATTCTACCTGTAGACAACAGAAACAACAGTTCCCAAACTAAATGAGCTAAATGCACGTAAGGGGCTCAGTTCAGTACCTAATGCATAGAAAGTGCTCATTAGTATAAGTTATTTTTACTATTATGTTGGGAAGAGAGATCTAACTGTAATCCAAAGACAGTGCACATGGCAGAAGACAAAGTCATTTACAAAGGTGATCGTGACAGCACAAATCCTGCATACTTAGATGTCAGTACTATTTCCTTCCCCCTCTCTCTCTAGGTGCTGAAGATAGAGTCCATGGCCAAGTGCTTGAGAGGCAGTTGCTGTACCACTGCGCTACATGCCAGGCCCTTGTAAACATCTTCAGTGGGTGTGGAGTTTTGAAACCTTCTTTTTCACAAGTCATGGATCTGTCTTCTCTTAGTCTCTCCTCCACAGTGACCCCCTTTGATAAGCAAATCTAACCTGAGTGAGGAAACTGGCCCAGCGCACTCAAGGAGATTTAATTCTGTTTTCTAGGTGGTGCCAATAAACTCTCAAGTATACTTTGAGTAGGTAATTGAAGGAAGATGTATTTACTTCTACTCACACTATTCTAACCTAACATCTATGCTTTTGAAGTGAAGCAGGCTAGTAAACTATTTTAATCCATTCAACATGTTCCTAAAAGTTCTCCACTTTCAAATGACTTTTTAAAAAATGTCTACTGTGTCTACTAATTTTATTTTTACAATAATCTTAATTTTTGTGTAGTTCTGGGGGATTGAATCCAGGTCTTCAAGCGTGCTGGGCAAATGCAGCCCTACCGAGGTGCAGTCCTACCGAGGTGCACCCCCGCCCGTGTCTGCTCATTTTAGATGCACAGTCTAAGCTGAAGAACTGCACGCTGGCACTCCACTGCCGCTCCAGTGCAGGAGCACAAGAGTCTCAAGGCACGAGATCTGCCTGGGGGGGGGGAGTCACACAGGGCGCAGCCCCCAGCCCCGCCCCCGGCCCGGTCACCTCCGCAGCACGGTGAGGACGTCAGTCAGGCCCCGCACACGCTTCAGCAGGCTGTCGAGCTTATGTGGCTCCTCCTTCAGAAAGCGCACGGCCTCCACCTCGATGCGCAGCACCGCACGCATCCTGTTCTGTAAGGTCGGGAATTCTCCTGCGGACCAAACCCACTGTGAACACAGGAGCACATGCAGGGCACCCTGTCCTGTGCCCTTGTGGAGAGGGGTGGGGGGTCTGATCGTGTGACCTTGGGCAAGGTCGCAGCTCCTTCTGGCCCATTTCTGGTATATTTGGGAGAGGCCAACTGAACGTGTTGTTTTGAATGAGCTTGATGCAGGGGCCCTGGCACACTTAAGAGCTCGGCTAAGATAAAACTGAGTGTATGGCGTTCAAGGCATCACAGCCTGAAATCATATGGCACCAGCTAAAACATAAGCTCTCAGAAGACAGTAATGTTTGCCTGCTTGTTCTGTACGAGTGCCTGCTGTGGGCATGTGTTGATAAATATCTGCATGCACCCACGTAAATCCTTTGCTGTTTGGTGGCTTTTTTTTCCTCTTGAGATGGGATTATGCCATGTTGCCTAGGATGGTCTTGAACTCCTAGACTGCAGGGACCCCCTTGCCACAGCCTCCCAAGCAGTTGGGACTGTAGGCATGTGCCATCACAGGGACTGTAGGCATGTGCCATCACAGGGACTGTAGGCATGTGCCATCACACTTTGCACTTATTTGACAGGTTTTTAAAAATCTGAGGCAACACACTTCTCCTTCAGCAGAACAGTTACCTTTCAGGGTAGCTACAGCTTCTCCCACTTGTCGCAGAAGGAAAGCCCCATCCTCCACGTCCTTGAGAGTTACCACTCGGCCAGCAGAAGACGAGTCCTTCTTCAAGCCTTCAACAAAGTCTTCCAGCTCCCTGTGGGGAGAAGCAGAGCTGAAGATGGAGCTGACTGTGGCGATCCTTGGCACATGCTCACCGGTCCCCCCATGTGGCCTTGTGTCACATGGGAGCAGTTAGGACAGTAGCTGGGCGGGTCTCCCTGGGGCAGTCTTGGGAGGCATGGCAAGGGACAAGGTTTCGCAGGGCTTGTGTGTGGGAGGCCTGGCGTGGCCAGAGCAGAGCCGAGTGGTGCTTGTTGGGAAACCATTCTTCATTTTGGTGGTGCTGATGGCACCTAAGGGAGGGGCTGGGGACTTGTGACAGGGCAGAGGGAGGAAGAGAGGTGGAGGAGGGTGTATATAACCACAGGGTGGAATGAAATGAGAAGGCTTCTCAAATTTGCTCTTGGAGATTTTGGGTCAAATAATTCCTTTGGTGAGGGACCATCCTCCCTGCAGTTTAAGATGTTTAACAGTAGCTCTGGCCATGTGCAAACAACTCTCTCTCCCTCCCCTGAAACCTGTGACAATCAAGAAAGACTGCCAAATGCCCTAGGGGAGACAGAGCAAAACTGTCCCTGACTGGGGATTGACTCTTTCCTCTCCACTCTACAAAGAGAAGAAATGATTACAGGTCTGATTTCTGGTGTGTGTATGTGTGTGTGTGTGTGTGTAGAGAGAGAGAGGCCAACTCTACCCGAAACAACATAAAAAATGACAGCCTTCCTCGGTGCATTACTAACCATCCTAACATCCATTTGTACCATTTTAGTGTGCCTGCAAATCCAGCAAAAGAAAATGTTTATTAAAGATTAACTGGGGGAGGGCTCAGGAAATGCACACCGCTAGATGGCAGTAAGTGAACAGCGATTCAGCCTCTCAGAGCCTGCATGCAGAAGCCGGGCACAGCAAGGGCGGCACAGCATCGCCTGTCAAGAGACAACCAGGGAAGGAAGATCCTTTCCAAGGGCACCAAGAGGGTGGCACTGCGGCAGCTGCAGAAAGGAGTCAGACACGATGAGCCCTCCCCGATGAAGACTGTGGGGCAAATGACAAACTCCCCCACCTCTAAGAAGTAGGATAGCGTATTTGGCAATGTTCGTGCTGTTGTGGAAAAGGCTTTTGACCATTTCCAATAAAAAGATGTCTTTTTGGGCCCAAAAAAGAAACCACCCCTGCTCAGGCCCTTTCTGTGAACAATGGAAAGGTGGCCTGTGTTATGTGCACACTCACGGACACTTCCTATAGTTATTTCATCCTTTTGGTGGAGAGATTGTGCTGTCCTTTAGAAGACCTGCTAACTCTGCAGTTCTTTTTCACCGCATGACTAAACAGAATTTGCTTTCATATGCTGGCTGCACACCCACCCCAGCTTCGACGGAGGAGCTAAGACAACTCAAATACTATTACGGTTCCCTTAACAGCCCACAAGCCTGTCCATTTGCAATTGATCCTGCAAGGAGCTGCCAGTGGACCCAAAGTCATTCTGCCTACAGTTGTGTTTTAGTGTCTTCTACACGGTGTGCCTCCTGGACTTTATATCCTGCATATGGAAGATGCCAACCCTACAGGTTTCCCTTGTTTTGTGGCATGGACCCTACAGGAACGACCTCTGATCTTATTAAGTGTAACAGCATCCTTTCTGTTCCTATGCTTATGAAATCTATTTAGATGAAGAATTAAAAATTAGATCTGCTAACTCAAAAACCGTAAAAGACACAGAGGAGCTAAAAATCAGTGCAAAACATTTTCAACATAGTGACCAATGACTTCTTCTTCTTCTTCTTCTTCTTTTTTTTTTTTTTTTTTTGGTACCGGGGATTGAACTCACAACCTCACACTTGCCAGGCAGGCGCTTAAGCCACTGAGCTAAATCCCTGGCCCAACCAATGACTTCTAAAATACTTCTCTGCAGAAGGTCAGATGTTCACAGACGCTAAAGTTTACACTATCCTGTTTAAGTTACTTTTCATTTTCTCTTTGTTAAAAAGAAGCATATAGCTCATTAAAATATATTTTACCTGATTCCTAAGAGAAGTCCAACTAGTATGTCCAGGTAAAAGACAGGAGAGAGAAACAATCTTAATTCACTGTTTGGCCCTCCCTTTAGACCCAAATTCCATCTGTGTACTCTGACCGAGCCTGACAAGCACCCCAATGAGACATACTTCTTGGGCACAAGAGGAGAAGTAAGAGAGCATGACTGGTGTCCTCTAATCCTTCAGGGCTAGAGTTTCTGCTACCTTTTGTAATCTGTGCTTCCTCACTGGGCAGACCCAGGAGGTTACACCTGTTATAAGGTAGACGGAAACTGAACAGAAATATTACAACCTACAGGTTTAATATTTTAAAAGACATTTTCAAGGAGGACCCAGACCCAGTTTTAGGTGATACTATCTTACAGCATGTTGCCTTTGCCTTTCCTTATTCCTATTTCCACAGCCTTGAGCCTGGATGGTAACGGTAGTGTCCAGTGTGTCTACACTCTCTTTCCGCCCTGCAGGCCTGCACCACGTCAGCCGAGGGGCCTCTCTGAAGCACAGCTCTCGCTCCACTCCTTCCTTGATCAAAAACCCATCAGCAGGTTCCACGGCTTGTGGAGCTGGTTTAGAGTCACCCTTGTGGCTTTGTCTAAGTTCTGTTTAGAGACATTGTGAATGTGGGGTTGGACCTAGGAGCTTCTATGAAAAGCAGACATCTAGGTTTCTGTGAATGGGAGCTTCTAGTCTTGGGAACCACAGCCCAGACAGGCACTAAACAGGTGTCCACAGCTGAAGTACGATCTAGGATACAGGAAGACATCACGGAAACAGGACGGCACAACCCAAATGTGAGACATGGTTAGTATTTTGCACTCCATTATTCTGCGAAACTGGTATATCCCCAGTTCTCCAAGTATGTCCTCCCTTGCTCCTGGTTCACAGAAATGCCAGTTCACATGCATCCTCTGCCTCAAAAGTTGCTAAGCTCTGCTGATGAGATCCACCTGTTTCAAAGTCATTTCTGTTCAGTTTAACCACTTTGGAAAGGATCATGTGTGTGGAACTATGGTTGGCCGGTAGGACGTATGAAAAATAACGAATTCAGGCCAAATCTCTCTGTTCCCTAGGTTCAGAAGCAGTCTTTTCCTTGCATAGGTTTACCTGGCACCTGTAGATCAGCAGCTGTGTGCTGTGTGGAAACTTGTGGTTATCCTGGTCACGAGAAGAATTTTCAGATTGCTCCCTTATCATCCCAATTTGGGAGATTTAAGCAAGATTTCCAAGCAAAAAGAGTTATCATCAATAAAGGGACCTAAAAAAATTACTATTCATTACACTAAAAGGTGAAATAGTCCTATGATAAATCTTTGTTGCATAACAAAACATACATTAACATAAAAGATGGGCCTGCCTTCTGTTGGGAAGTAATAAAACTGCTGGTTTCAACAGTGGGACTTGATAGATGCTTTCAATAAGGACCTTATATCCGACTGGTAACGTCCAAGGAAGCATCATTCATTCTGGATCAGACACACTTTACATTTAAATGCTTCTTCTGTGATTTCTAACACAGTTGAATAATAAGAGGGTAATTTTAGTGCTGTGTTATTTTGGCCATTAGTTTTAATTTCCTGAGATTAAATACAGACTTCCCATTCATCACTAGGCTTCGCCACTCACTCCTTTTAATTTTTTGTGCTGCCGAGCCCCAGGAAAGGGTGTGACCCTACGAATTGTGAAGAGACTGGCTCAGTCTCTGGGGCCTTGCCTTTCTCAGGCTCTGACGCAGAGATGTTTGTGTTCATGGATACCAGGACCGGGAGAACTCTGACCCGTACACAGGAGGGGTTCAGTAAAGAGCGGGAGAAAACGCAAAGACATAGAGGGACCCTTGAGCACCAGGACAGTTTTCCTTTTCAGGCCGAATAGACAGGAAACCAGGGACTGCCACTCACCCTAACTTCTTGACGATCCGCTCCTCCTCGTGGAGGTACTTCTGTCTCTCTTGCTCCACGAGGGTGCGCTGTCGCTGCACGGGATCCTCCAGTCTCTTCATGGTTTCCATCACTTTGCTACTGATTTCCAGCTCGGCTTTCTTCATCATGGCCCTCAGCAGCTCCTGGTTCTGCAGCTGTGGAACAAAAGAAATCAACTTCAATTGCCTCTGCCTGCTCGACACCGTCCTCAGAAGTGGATCCGGAGAAACAGCCTGCAGCTGAGTACTTATTTATTTCTGTGAGAAGGGGAAGGGAGCAGAGCCTGTGTACACCACTGCTTCTTCACTTGACATCTGAATTTTAGCAGTCAGTTGACAAATGGACTTTTTATGTCTGTGTCTACAGGAAATAGGACCCTTTTTATATTCTGGCTACTGCAAATGGACAAGAGGCACAAATTCTCAGAGCCAGTTTCTGTGAAAGAGCAGCCAAGAACACTCGCTGTGGAACTGAGTACCCTTTTTGGGTCAACCCCTAAATTTCACAGCCCACTGTGAGAATAGGAGCATTTCACTACGGCTTTCTTATCCTCCATCTCCTTACGTCTAACGATGAGTGCCACTACTTTCCTTAGCAGCATGAGGATTACACTGAGGTCACCGCCACAGAATAAGCCACAACTGTTGACTTTGCCATGGGCTATTTCCAAGCATCAGTTAAAAGGAGACCTATATGTACCTCCTTGCTTATGAATCCATG
Source organism: Dolichotis patagonum (assembly GCA_004027295.1). Taxonomy (NCBI): domain Eukaryota; kingdom Metazoa; phylum Chordata; class Mammalia; order Rodentia; family Caviidae; genus Dolichotis; species Dolichotis patagonum. The sequence goes on along the minus strand of PVJX010012704.1, from coordinate 41,944 downwards.
CACCAACACCTTAGCATCGCAGACCCTTAGAACTCCGTCCTTACTGTTGCTGGTGGCCATCTTCAGGGTTCTAGGTGAGCCCCAGGCTCTTGGTAATGTACTAATTTCCCTGGCTGAAAGCTGACGGTGCACACGAACCCGCAATTGCCCTGTGGTTTCCCGAACTCTTGGACCTTTCATCCCAGAGAATCTGGGATGTGCATTTTCACATCCAGGCTGCAGAACTCTGTCAAACAACGAGTCCCTAGGGCAGGACAGTTTTCTAACAGAGCATTCATCATCCCTTGATCAGCCTCAACAGCAGCAATTCTATTATACTTATTATACTAGCCCTAAAGTTGCCCCAAAATATCAATTAACAACATTCAATCATTTCCTTCATTTCTTGGTTTCACACACTGTTCTCCAACTACTGAAATATTGCTCCACGGAGGGAGCATGTCTGTCACCTGCCCCTCACTTCTGCACAGTGAGCAAATTACGGTCTAACCATGGGACCCCTTGCTGGTAGCCTTATTCTGTTTCATCTGAATAAAAGCATTTTAACCTGGGCCATGAGCAAAGCCACTGCCAGGTCCCGACACCAGCACAGCATGATGAAGACCACTCTTTAGAGAGACTCCCTGGCTTCAATTTCTGGTTTTACCACTTCCTGATAACTCTGTGACCATGGAGGAGTTACCATATTAATCTCTAGGCCTAGACGCAGAGGGTGGGGTAACAGTTCATAGCTCTGGGCTGGCAGGGAGCCTTAGAAGAGATGATAAAAGGTGTGCATGGCAACATCTGGCACAAACCTAGCTCTGAGTACCTGCCAGGTATTATTATCAGGGAGCTGAGACATGGGGGCGGGGCCCATGGTTTTGTCTATGAGGAAACCTAATAAAAATGTGCAACCTTGGTGAACTTCTCTAATGACTCACCAGTATGTTCTCACACTGCTTTTACTAGTGTCTTTTTATTGTGGTCTTAAATGTAGACACTGTATACTGCAGACTGTCTCCTTATCTAGAGACAGTGCACAGAGGACAACTTCTCGACATACTCTACAGTTCCATGCTACCCACAGGTGCCCTTTCCCACAGGTCTGGTCTCGTCTCATGCAAGAACCCAGCCACACCAGCATCCTTTCAGTTTTTCTGACTGCCTGAGTTTCTTTCTGTCCCAGGGACTTTGCACCTGCTCTTTTCACCTCCTGAAATGTTCTTCCCTCCACTTGGTTAATTTCTGCTCTTCAAAGCATCCAGGACACTGTGCCTAGCACATAACACAAACTCAGTAAACAGTCACGGAATAAACCTAATTAAGCAGCAATGTTGTTGACAGCAGAGGACAGTAGAGAATTCAGTATTCTTGTCTAAATAATTGAAATATGTAGCAACCATAGTGCAGATTTGCCTTGATGTCAGTTTGACTTCTCTGTGCTGCTCTGGCTGCAGTGCTGGGGCAGATGTAAGGTCGGCGCTGAAAAGTTCAATGAAATCCACACAGCAGCACTGCCTGCTATGGAGCTGGTGTGCTCCATCCAATTCAATGCCACAGGTCAACTCCCACACTGCTTTTAAAGGGCAGGGCAGAGGAGTGGTGATGGGCTTGTAGGCACCAAGCAAGCAGATAATTAATGACTCTGATTCACCATCAAGAACAGTATCGTGGTCTAAGCAAAAGGGTGTTGATGTTAGTGTGTCGGCGTAGCCCTCTGTACCCAACTCTTCTGCCCAAATCCCGCAAACAAGCTCAAATAATACCGCTGTCTCTTTAGCAGTAGATATTATCAATGGCTTCTAAGCTGGCCAGTATGACTGTGGTATCTGACTATTTAAAGTTCTTAAAATTGAAATGTCAATGATAGGCAAAGGAAGTTCCTTCAGAGGTCAAGTAACCATTCAGGGTCACTGGGCAAGTACAGCTCACGGTCAAGATTAGCATCAGGTCCTTCGAATTCAACATAGTTACTTCCCCACCGCCCCTACTCGCTCTTCTGTCAAGTCAAGGGAGCAAGTCTGCTCCCTTCTGTCAAGTCAAGGGAGCAACTCTGCTCCCTTCTGTCAAGTCAAGGGAGCAAGTCTGCTTCCTTCCCAGCTAAAGCTTCCTTCCCAGCTAAAGCATACTTTCTGGCACACAGTAGGCATCCAATATCTACTTGTCCTACAGATGAATCTCATAGCATTGTCAAGAAGGCTACGCATGTACGTATATCAGAAAAATGCAACCACATGTAATATTTAAGTGCCATTTACTGTGCTAGAGGAAGAGGGAAGGAGGGATTCCCCAGAGCTCTAGGTTTTGTGATCCTCCTTTCCAGGAAGAGCAGCTTTCAGAGATCGAGCTGAGGGTACCGAGGACACAACTCACAGCACTGTGGCTGGCTGCAATGAGGGCACTTCCTGAGCAATATACATTCGTCCAGTTTCTCTGCCCACTCTCTCCATTCCCCCCCACTCCTCCTCCCTAGGGTCCCTGCCAGTGTGTTCAGCCACAGGAAAGTCCCTGCTCATCTCAGGGGAGGACTGCGGAAGACAGGGTGTGGATCTCTCTCTTTAGATGTTCTCAGTAACTAGTTAGCAGCACCTCAGGGTATTGATTTATTTTTGCTTAGGAAGTGCTGCTTACAATCAACGTGTTTTTAAAATCAGTCTATGGAGTCTATTAACAATAAAATATACTCTACCCACTCGAAGTCACAATTCTGTTTTGTCAAAGTTTTACACTGGTGTAAACAACCAATAAAAAAACCAGGTCCTGTAACATGTCTTATCACTCCAAAAATTTCCTTCAGCATCTTTTGCAATCAGTCCCCAACCATCAGCCTAAGAAAGCCACCAGTCTGGTTTCTGTCATTACAGATTAGTTCTCCCTGTTCTAGAATGCCTTGTAAATGGATTTACACAGTACGTACTCCTCTGTGTCTGGCATTGTTCACTCAGGGCGTCGTTTCAGTATTTTACGGTGCTGGCGATGGAAGCCAGGGCCTCATGTATGCTAGGCAAGCGCTCTACCACTCAGCCATACCCTAGAACAGAACATTGCTTTTGAGATCCTAGCCACACGACTGTTTCAGTAAGTCATTCCTTTTATTACTGAGCTACTGGTATTCCATCGCATGGCTATCTTAAAAATTTCATATTTTTATATGTTTACTGGATTCCTGTGATCTTACCAAATTCACTTATTTCTGCTGATATTTCCTATAGATTGCTTTTGATTTTACAAACCTACAATCTTATCACTTGTGAGCCCAGGAAAGCCCAGTACACAGTTCACTTTCACATCTGTTTGCCTCTATTTCTTTTTCTGGCTTTTATACTTTGGCTCTTAGTACAGTGGGCCACAGAAGTGAGAATACATTTCCTTGGCCTTCTGACTGATTTTATGGGGACTGTGTCTGGGGTTTCACCATTACAACAGTGTCTTCTGTAGGTTAAGGAAGTTTCCTTCTCCCAAGTCACTCAGTGTTTTTATCACTAATGGTGAACATGTCATGTGATTCTTCGGTGCTTATTGAAATGAAATGACTTTTTCTCCTTTATTCTATGAAGAAGGTCAATTTTATTACTTTTCTCATATTAAAATAAAATGGCATTCCTAGGGTATGTACTATCCTTTTTATATATCATGGGATTTTGTCACTGTTATTTTGTTAAAATAACATAAAACATCTATTTTCATGAAGGATACTGGTCTGAGGTTTTCTTTGATTATAATATCTTTGTCTGGTTTTGTTCTTAGGGTAATACTGGCTTCACAAAGTCCATTGGAAAGTTTCTTTTATGAATTTTTTTTTTCCTGTTAACACTTTAAAGATGTCCTTCTATTGTCTCCTAACTTGTCTTTTCTTTCTGAAGAGGAACAGGAATTATTAATGTTTCTGTGTATGAACTGTCTGCCCCCACCCTTTGGGCTGATTTAAAGATTTTTTCTATTTATCCCTGTTTTTTTTTTTTTAGCAATTTGATTATGACATACTTTTGCATGGTTTCCTTTATGTTTACCCGTCTAGGTGTTTGTTAAGCTGTGGATTTATAGTTTCTATCAAATTTGGGGAAATTTTAGCTACTATCTCTTTGCATGTTTTTCTTTTCTCCACTGATCCCTTAATATTGTTCTATATGTCATAAAATTTCAGTTCATTTTCTTACACTTCAGTTTGGAGAGTTTGCATTGCTGTGCTGTGTTTTCAAATTCATTGACATTTTGTCCATTCAGATGATGTATTTTTTAACTCTTGAAAGATCTACTTACTTTTTATAGCTTCCATTTCTTGTTTCATTATGTTCATTTAAATCCTTAAGAAGTACTAATAATAGCTGTTTTGAACACTTTTGTGGCCAATTGCATTCTCCTTGTCATTTCAGTTTGCTGCTTTGGCCTTGCTACGAAGTTCAGGCTGGCCGCCGTCTCATGGCAATCCTCTTGCTTCAGCCTCCCAAGTGCTGGGATTATCAGTGTGTACCACCATGCCCAGCTGTTTCAGTTTCTACCGGCTGATTTTTTTTTAAGGTTACAGGTCACATTTTTTTTTTTTTTAACCATCATCACCTATCTGGTAATTTTTTATTGGATGTGTGAATTTCTTGTTTTCCCTTACAGATTTTGGACATTCTGCAGCACACACTTTAATTACTGTGGATACTTCTGCCTATTAGTGGCTTCTTGTAAAGCTCTGTGAGAGTAAATCTCGGGGAGCTTTACTTCAGGGTTGGCTTAGTCCTAAGACTGAGGCATAGCCTTTCTGGGCTATTTATTGTTTCCAGATCCTCGGCAAGGAGCATTCACTCCTGCTTGTCCACACTCAGGCAGCCCTCAGGCAGTATGAGCTCTGAGTTTGAGTTTATCCTCTACCTCACCCCACGGCCTCAGCCTGGTTCAGTGGGCTTTTGGTACTACACACGTTTGGCTTATCACTCAGTAACAGGCCCAGAGATTTATGTGGTTCCTTCTTTACCCAGCTTCCTTCTGATCGGCACTCCATTTCACAAGTTCTGGCTGCTTCAGCTCTCTCCACACTGAAGTTATCTCCTCCACTCAGTGAGACACCCCAGATCTGCTTGGGTTATTCTTTTCTGCATCACATATGAAAAGCGCCCCCAGGCGGAAGCCTGGGTCAACTGCAGGCTTGATTTCCTTTGCTCCCAGCCTTCTCAGAAGCACAGTTCTGTGTTGGAGCTGTTGCACAGCATCTGAAAGTAGTTGCCTCATAGTCTTCAGTTCTTCTGTTGTCAATGGTGGGAAAGCAAGTAGAACCACAGTTACACTCTCCTAGCTGGAAACATAATTTATTGAAAATGCCTCTGACATTTTTACAATCATACTTAGAAATAATGCTGTGGGCCATTAACATTTTAATTGGACCAAACAGTTACGCATATCAACTTCATAGACAAAGCAGGATACTGTATAAATCTAACTCCCTGTACCTCAAAACAGACGTGTACTTCCTATACATATTCTTGAATTTTTAGTAAAATCAGTCTTGATAAGAGTGGACAGTAAATGGGACTGATTTTGCTGACTGATGGTGACACTGACCTGGGAAGTGTCATGATGACAGACCTCAGAACGGCTCCTGACCATATGGACACGTTCATGTTCTCCTCAGCTTTAGGAAAAAGGCTAAGATGCCTGGTCACCTACTGTGTCCCCAGCCTACTGCCAAACTCTAAGCTATTTATTATTTCTGCCTGGTAGGACAAAACAGGTCTAGTTCACATGGCCAACTTCCAGCGTGCTTTTCTCCGGCATACACATCCCTCTGTTCATTATTTTGGATGTCGCAAGAAAGATGAGACTTTGATACATTTCTATGAGGCAGTATCTTACAAAAAGACACATTAAGATAACTGTGTTGAAATATATAATTTCAAGAACAAGGGCTTTGTGTACTGTTTGTGTTGGATCCTCCCTTCCCTGAAAAAAGAAAAGCAAACTCTCAGTAGTCTTAAAAATATAACATTATTAGGTTCAAAATAACCCATTTTTTTTTAAAATCAGGAAGCAGTATAAGGAGCTAGAGTCCAAGAAAAAAACCCTGAGAATTAGAGCAGAATCTATCTATTCTTTCAATTTAAGTCATCTCATTGGGCCTCCATAGAAACTATGTCATCTCTTCCGGAGACTTCTTTCCCTTCAGTCCATAGAGAGGGCCAGAAGTACAGCCACTTCTGTGGATGTAGAATTATTTTGGCAAAATCTAAATATTGAGGCATTTTGGAAAGACATGTCATTCATCATTTAGAAAAAGTGAGTTTTTAAAAAAATCATATCAAGAAAGGGAATAGAAAAAAGATCACCATCTTTTGAAGAGAACATTTGTTAAGTACAAGATCTTTTTTCCTTTGCTGTCACTTTAATTACAGATCTAACTGTTACGTGGGAATGGGAGTAGAGCATTATAAAACTTCTACATAGCACACATATCACATGTAATCAAGCAGAGGACACATCTGATTAGCTGGTGAAAACGAGGTGCTTTGTTTCAAGTTGAGGTTCTAAATCACTGTGTCTGGTGGACTCATAGAGCAATTGGTACCTCATCTGTTTCTTCTCTACCCTTTGTGACAGTTGACTATTCTGAACATCTCTATGAAGCACTTCATTGGTTTGAGCACAAGAGCAGGAGTTCTCAGCCCAGAACATTCTAGAACCAGCCTAACTATTCATCTGAACCAGTGAAGTCAGACTTTAACAGGAAGACCACAGTCTTAGTGTTTTTGTTAAGGGCTTGAGGTGGTTCTAATGGGCAGCCAGCACCAAGAACCTTTCTTAGACTGGTAACTGACATAAAACTAGAGAGCAGAGAATCACACAGAGAGGGCTGAGTGGTTTTCTTGTTCTTCTGTTTACATGCCTTTTGCCGCCCCCCCCCACAGTCCTTTTGCCGTGTTGAAAGTTACCACCCCCAACCCTAGTGAGGGCCTGTATCACATTTGTATTTCTGAAAAGAATTCATCAATTGTGAAAATGAAATGCTCAAATATGATATGCTCACACTCTAGGATTTTCCAATGACTTAATTATCTAATTACTGAAGCCGGCTGCCAAGCACAAAAGATTTCATTCAGTTTCACTATTTTATAACATAGTTCAAAGAACATTTGAATTTCTAATTCAATTTTTGTTCTTTTGAGACTCTTCTGGAGAGTTTTGGGTACTTCTGATGATAGCTCCATTATTGGGCTTATAATCACTTTGAGGCTACACTTCATTTCTGGTATATAGTAATACATATGCTAACAGAGAACTGATTCTACCATCACTTAATTATTCTAAATTCTATTTGTTTTAAATAGGCTCCCCTGATGGAAAAGACAGAATGTTGAGGGGGAGGGAAGCCAAAAAGAATGCAGAGAACACAAAGGCAGGAAGAAACAATAGCAGCCAGGTTAAGAAACAAAGTATCGTTCCCTCTGTACCCGTTCTCAAGCTCAAAAGTACATTTTGCTCATAGTTCTTTATTCCCACAGAGACACAGAAATTGAACGATTCTGGAGAGTAAGGGATGTGTGTGGTTAAGAAGGCATTCCTAGGCCTTGGTTAACTGCTTGGTTAAAGAGACCTTTCTGCACTGAGCTGTCACAGCTCAATGGTTGCGAGAAGAGGCAAATTGCGAGACCTCTTCCAGCCAGCCCGGGGTGGAGGCCAACAAGGGTGCCAGTCACCAGCTGTGTGACGCTACAGCTGCTAATGACATTGCCACGGTGTCAAATCTACCATAACATCTATGAACTGTGCAGGGCAAGGATGGTGTTTTTGCTAAAGCAATTCCACCTTTGTTCCAAGACCAATAACTGCTTGCTTTCGACAGCAGTTAATGATGACCGTACACTCATTTTGCCTGTGACGTTCCATTTCCAAAGAGCCAGTGGGCAGCGTGACAAGATGGGCAGAGTGTGAGAAGGGGTTGGACCTCTGGAAACCCCAAGCGAGAACCTGAGAGGAGACAGACCATCCTGAGCCTGTCGGTGTGTCCTTGGGGCTTGTGGCTACTAAACAATTGAGTTTTAATTACTTTCCAACATTTTAATATCATTCATATAAAAGCTGTATTTCCAGGTTGTCTTGAAACACTGAAACATCTAGAAACAGTGGACTCTACCAGGAGAAGAGTGACCAGACCTGAGTGACACCTACTCTCCAGGGGCCCTTGTTTCTCTTTGCTCTTCATCGTAGTGCTGGACTCTGAAGTCCTCTGACTTGGCTGCTCCAACACACACCCCTAGCCCGACCTGCATACTTTGCTCCATTCCAAGTGTCTTTAAAAATGCAAAGTGAGGCCTGTGCAAGGAACGGGAAACACCACAGATAACACGAATTCAGAATGATTTAAATAAATGTATGTGAAATGTGTGACCTGTTGTATTAATCCTCATGGTTCATGCCTGTGCCACCCAGCAGGTCTCTCAAACCAGCTGCTCGTCTTTCATCCTCTGCTAGGGGGACAGCAAGGGGAACTAATTTTCTTAGCCTTAATCGGGTGATGAGAAAATGTGACTGTGGTGCAGAGGAGAGAGCAGAGCTGTGATTATTTGTCCTTCCCTTACTGTCCCTCTAGCTCTCTGGGTTGTATCTGGCTGGCTTCTGAGGATGCCTTACATAGCCTGGGATCGTAGATGTGCATAGCTGTGTGGCAGTCCCCGGCCCTGGAGTGCACCTGCCTTTTAGCTCCATCTGGATTATGAGCTTCTTAAAGGAAGCCAGAGAAGGTAAACTTTATGCTAGGACTGTCCTCAATGTTCAACCTACTGCTAAAGTAGGGGATATGAAACTGTTGCATGACTCAAAGACACGACCTCAACAAGGATGTTCAGCCCCTCCTTGGAGCCCACATCAGAAACAGAGTATTCCGCTCATCAGCTTTCTGGAATTTATTGACCAAGATTCATCACATGCAGGGTTAAGTTTCCCTCCCTTCTGCCCTGTCATAGTTTGCATATTCCTTAAAAATGGAAAAGGGTGAGGGAAACTTAGAATGCATTATCCAAATAAAATGCAGATGTTTTTCTCAATACATCATCCATGATAGCTTTTTTTCTTATGAATTCATTTATTCTAAACTCATAGTTCTAAATACATCACAATTCCTTGCAAAAACCAGAGAGTGTGGCCGAATCTAGCACTTGTCACCTGTTCCCTGGGGAGGGAAAGGAGCCCGTTACATGCAGTGGGCTGGCACCGTCACTGGCTGTTAGGATGCTCGCTGGGGCTCCTCACCTTTCTGCTCTCTTCCAAAAGCAGATGCTGAAGCCTCTAGAATTTGTTTTTCCATATATAAGGGCATGCACCGCTCAAAGAAGTGGGTGTACAGCGAGTGTAGTTACAGTAGAAAGCTCTAGACCAGCGTTATGGGTTGGAGGGGAAGCTGCTCATTACGGTTGTGTGCGCTGGCTCTTTGATGAGCCCCTAGGGAACGGATGGTAGGAACAGCCTTGGAAGATGGCGGGAAACAGGAGGATGGGAGGTGGGGAAAGCTGATGGGGCAGCTAAGCCAGAGGTAAGAGAGCTGTACCTGCAGCTGCCTCATCTGCTGCAGCTGGAGCCTGAGTTCAGCCACGTTGCGCTTCATGTCCAGCAGGCTCGTGTGGACGGCCGAGGTGCCGGCGAGCAGGGGCTGGCTGGAGGGCGGCGCGGGCTCCGCGGCACCCAGGGTCTTCCCACCAGACATGTGGGGTGTGCCTATGGAAAAGAGCAGCCATGACCTTAGGATGGCAGAGAGGGAAGAAGTCTGATGAGCTACGAGCCCCGTGCTAACCCAGATGGCTGGAAACCCTAAAATGCCATTTCCCTCTTTATGGAGAACAGTATGTCATGCAGTGTTTCGGGACGCAGTCTATGAACATCGCATTCTAGAAGTTTGGTGTCACAGGATGGCAGACCACAGAGCACAGATGACACAATGCCCTGTGAAGGAACCTACCTGCCTGCCTGCCTCCCTTCCTCTTTCTCTTCCTTTTTCTATCTTCATTAAACATACAGAATCCAAGTAGAATTTATAGAATCAGCAAAGTGTAAGGTATGAGAATTAAAAGCAAGTGCTGTCTCTTCTTCAAGACCATGGAGTTGTCTGGAATAGGCCCCTAGAGCAGATGATGAATCCATCTCTCTCTCTCTCCCTCACACACACACTTACAGGGCAGAATCTGTCACTGCAATGGTTCCCTGGGTATGGCCTGTCTTTCCTTGCTGGTGCAGCAGCCAGGGGACCCTTTCCTTCCCCAGCATACATAACTGTGCAGAGACTGTGGAGCTGCGGCCATGGGCTAAAGGTGATGTGCAATGAGTGAGGAGGTGCCTTTTGACTATCCTCTGACTCTCGGTCTTGGCAGTGCCAAGGAGAGCTGATGCCACACCCAGTTCTTCTCCCTGAGTGACTGTCCAAAGACAGCTGTCTCCTCCTGGCCCCTTTCAGGCCCCCTTGGGGAAGCCAGGACAGCAGACCAGAAGGCACTATAAAGGATTTACAAAGGAACCTTAGCAGTCCACACAGCAAGTTTTTTTGTTAGGATTAACTTAGTACTTCCAAGTTCTGAGGCAGGTTCACAGTCTTGGAAATTTTCCTTCTAGAATCAAATTATTTTATTGTCAGTGACTACACGCAGGAAACAGTGTGGGTTTATGCACATCTAAGCACACACAGATGCACGTGTACACATGTGCAGATGCATGCAGGGACACACCCCGCATGGTATCATTGATATAATGAATAAGTTCATTGAGGTATTTCTCCAACAGTAATGACACTGTGCCTGCTAACCACCTCCTGTTGGTAATAAATAGGGTTCTGCTAATTCCTCAGCCAAATGAAGACACCCAGTCCTCTGACCTTCGTCATGCTTTACCCATTCTGAGGGCAGCAGTGCACCTTCATAACCTTTAATACTTACAGAAAAGACATTCAAGTCCTCCACCATCTGTTAGAGGTGTACACCAATAACTGGTTTTAAAAATTACTTTCATAGCCAAATTTTCTTACGGAATTCACACTCATTTTTAAGATGTCTTCATCTGTAACCTCTTAACCCACCCACTAGTGGTCAACTCTGCCATTCACGGAAGTGGCTTTTTGTAAGTTAGGGCTAATGAGCCACACGATGGATGCTATCCAGTGATGCCACTGGCAACATGTATGTGTCCCTCTTCCCCAGTCACTTCAGTACCGTCCTCTTCTCTGTCTTCTTCCATCCATGCTGCTTCCTCTTGGTCAATCTCTTTTCTACTTCCTTCCTCTGGCAAGCTCTGAAGTCCCAGCATGCTCTGTACCAGGCAGCCTCTCTTTTTGCTGGACATGCTTCCTAGAAAGACCACTTCTGCCTCCCTGCCTGTCCATGTCCTCACATCCAGCTATCTTCAGATCTACACACCAACACATTCGAATCACTATGGATGTTCCCACAAGCAGGTCAAATTCATGATTCCCCTCACCTCCCCCAAACTTCTTTCTGTGCTACTAGTCTGAATCTTAGGCAGTGACACTATTCTGTTCAATTATTTAGGCCATAAATCTCAGAATCATTTTTTTTTTGGTACCAGAGATCAAAACATAACCTTGTGCTTGCCAGGTAGGCACTTTACCACTGAGCTAAATCCCCAGCCCTAACCTCTGAATCATTGTTAGCACCCACCTGCTGATGTATGACCTTGGGCAAGGAACCCAGTAGCAGACTCTCTCTGGTTCCTTATCTGTAAGTATTGTGAGTATCACAAGTACACATTTGGACATGGACTTAGTGTATCATGTAATAGAACACAGATTTGAGATATGGCAAGACTGGCTGTAGCTCTTAGTAACTGTGAGGTTTTGAATGACAGTCCATTTCCAGGTAAAAAGTGGAGAGCAACATGCTTCCTTTATAGCATTACACGCACCACATGATATAATCCACAGTATAAGATGCATGCTATACTTTGGAAGTGAGAGATTCCTTCTATTCTCTTATAGTTACAATGACTTTCACGCTCCTGATGTAACCAGCAGGCTGGCTTTCCCTGTGGCCCAGTGAATTCCTTGATGTCTATATAATTCTGTGTATTTGTCTACAGGACAGGTATGAGACCTCTTGTTTTGCAACTTACTTCCAAGGATTCTGGAAGAATTAATACATTTTCTGCACCATCCTAGGCTGCTATGGCAACAGAACCCCTCTGGACCATATCTAGGCTGATACATTAGAATGAGAAAGTCCAAATTCAGCAGAGCCCCGGGGAGCAAGAACACATGGATGCTGCCAGGGGCAGCACTAACGGGCTCAGCCTTTCAAAGGAGAAAGCTGGCAGGGGGTGACCAGTGCCTCTAAGCTGCTCATCCCTTTTCCCATTTTGGGAAACAGATCCAAGGAAATCACACTTGTCCCTCCCCCAGATCAATAAAGACTTTACACAACTTTTCAAAACAGATATGAAATAACTTTATATAGCTCTCAAAGGGACAGGAGTATCTTAACATAAAGAATGAGATAAAATGACAGGTGTGTCAACTACACAGACATGTGTCACATGAGCTGGAATGTACTTGGTTTCTTTATCTGAAACATCAGATTAAAATTCTTGAATTTCTTGAGGTTGCAGTCAGGGAATAAGAGCATTAATGCTTTAAAAACAAAGAATAGTGTCTGAATCATAGCAAGTACTTGCTGAATGTTTCCTATTGTTCTTATTTCACAAAACAGTGAAAAAGATGAAAAGTACAGGACACATCAGCATGTACATATTGATCAAAACAATGGTATTAGACACCAATCACTTCTAGAACAGGCTCTGTAGAGCAGGAGGGTTTTAGCGTTTAGTACATTCCGTTCTTCCCCTAAGTTCATAACAAATAAGAAAATAAATGAATGAGTAAATATGTCCAGAACAAATTGGCAATTGCTCTGTAGACAAGTTTAGCAATTTTGATGAAATAATTGTCTGGCTTCAGCCAAGGCCACTGATTGATTGCTCAGCAAGCTGTTGGAAAAACAGCCTTGCTGGATTGGAAGCTAAACTGAACTTGGCTAGCACAGAACCAGGGCCAAGAGGGACTCTAAGCTCCAAATTCTGTCCACTGCACTATGCTATGCAAAACTAGGCAATGCGGCTTCCCAAAATTAAGGGTTTCACCCAACTTGCCATGTTTCCATGTAATTTGGCTTCTGGACATATCTTTTCTGGGATTTCTATTTCTAACCCCAGGGAAGGAAAGATCACATCTTCTTGATAGGGGTCTTGCTGAGATTTCGGGAAAAGGCTTCATTCTTAGGAAGCCAGGACACAAGGACACTCCCTAGAGATACAACTGGTCCTTGTTAGGGTTTGGGTCTGAAATGTGCCCCAGGGCCGTGTGCTGGGGGCTTGGTTGTTAGCTGAGGTGATTTTGGAAGGGGTTGGATCGTAAGGGCTTTAACTTCAACAGAGGATTAATTCATTGATGGGTGAATGATCTGATGATGACACAGATGTGACAAGAAAGGTGGAGGTGAGGCCTAGTGGAAGGGAGTGGGATGTAGGCAGGGGGACCCTGGGGATGGTATCCGGTCCCTGGTCTCCTCTCAGGCTCTCTCCCACTCTCTCTCTACTTCCTGGCTACCATGGGACGAGCAGCTTTGCCGTACCATGCTCTTCGCCATGAAGCTCCTGCCTCACCACAGGCCGAAAGCAATGCAGCCAGCTGACCACGGGCCAAGATCTCTGAAACTCCAAGTCGTCTCAACACTGCACGGTTTTAAACCGTTATTTTCAGGTATACGGTCACAGTGATGGAAAACTGACCAACACAGACCTTTCAGGGGAAGCAGGGAGGAAGCTAGCATTTCAAAGGTAGGCCCTGATCCAACAAAGACCCTTTTCTCATACTGGATCACAGATTGCTCCCTACTCACGTTTGTCCCTTCTCATTCATTCCCATGTGGGAGCTGGGCTGCTGTCCTTCCCCAGTGACCTTCCGACAGCTTCACGCTGCACACAGAGTAGTACCTGGGCCCTTCCACCTGCACCACTCCTCCCACCTTTCACTGCCCCGTCTCTCCGCCTCTGCATCCGCTCTGCATCACATCCCCAGGAGGATGCAAACCCTGCTGGCTGAACAGACATCCTGCACTTCTTAATGCAACACATGTAAACCATCTATCTCACTCTATTTTCAGCTTCTCCAGAGTGCGACGTTCCGCACAGGCAGCTGTGTTTTGGAATGATGCTTGCAGTATTTATCTACTGTCCCAGCATCAAACACATCAGTAGATTATGGATGTGAAGTCATATAAATAAATATATGAATGGGCCAGTGAATGAATGAAGATGGAAGGGAGAAGACATTGTTTCACCCCTTGAAATAATGACTACATTCAGAATCCTGGCATTCGTAGGAAGCTACAGTGGTGCGGGAGTTATCCCGGAAACCTCTGATGTCCTGCCAAGTCAGCAGCTTGGGGAAAAGGTCAGCTACTTCTGAAACCAGCCAGGCTGATGGAAGGCAGCCTCCATGTCTGCTAGAGCTCTCTGGGCACTTACTTACCTGCATTGTCTGTGTGGTTCCTGTTGGCTGTGGTTTTCATCACTTTCTCACTGAATAAAAGAAAAACAGAGTCAGCTATTTTCCAAAACGCCGCTTCCCCGCTTCTGTTCAGTATTCTAAGCAATGAGCAGTGATGGGATTAAGCCATGAGGATATTTTGGCTGCAATGGAAAAGGCTTCCCCGGTGCGCATCAGACACTGGGGTGGGTGCGGTGGGGCACACAGGTGACTCAGATGGTGGCAGAGGCGGGCACGCGTGGTGCTGCTTGCAGGCACTGCGCAGTGAGTGGTCCATGAAGCCCCATGCACCGGGACACTCACTGACCCTTCTTGGGCCAAAGTGTCACCTTTGTCCAAGAATTACCAGAGGTCGATAAAACAAAACAAACCCCAAGAATCATAAAGATATGAATATTTTCAGCCTTGAAATGATTGCGAGGAAACGAATTTGAATGAATGAATGATCTTAATGATTAAAGAGAAAACAGGTTGGTTTATGTTTTGATTGCTTGTTTCTTGTTACCTAGATGCATCTTTGCTACTACTTGTAATGGGCCCTTTAAAAAGCGCAGACTGTACAAGGCCAGTTAAACTGGCAATCTGCTTCTCCATGGCTTGCATCCTCTCTCTGTAAAACAAGAGAATTGTTTGTTAAAGCTCTATTGACTTTTAGACTGATTTTTCGGGTGAATGATCCACCTGATTATTATAAAGGTTCTAAAAGGTATCACTAAGTTGCCACTCAAGTTCACCACAGCCTGGCTCAGGAAACTAAAAAGCCTGCAAGTGCTTGGCTGCAATCAAGACTGAGTGACCAGAGGTGAGGATTAAACAAGTGGTCACAACAAAAACACGCAGTGCAGACCAGCAGAGACCTCCTGGAAACATCTCACTAGTACACACTTCTGTTGGTACATCATTTGTTTTTGAGCCTTTCTGCTCTGCTTTCATTTTACCCTGCAAAAGAGGGCTCCTCCCTGGGACCAACAAGGGCCTAGGTCAGGTACTGCAGTGACATACATCTTGAAGCTGCTCGTCTCAGCCTGCAGGCTGCCAACTGATTTTGGAGCGAATGATAGAGATGTTTGCTATATGTGTAGTTATACTTGTTTTATAGCCCAAGGGCAACACAAATGTCTTTACTCAGACCACTGATGTCAACTTAAGTTTGAGAGTAGATGATGTTCAATCTAATATCAGAAACTCTAGCCTGGAGGATTTTATAGGATCAAACAGCCAAGTGAGTATCTGCAACAACTTGATCATCCGAAGGCATTAATAAAACATTCCTCTGGTTATTGATGATGGACAGATACTACATTGTTCTGTCTTTGGGTCTTTTTGATGCCACATCAGATATTTGAAATAGGATCACAATTTCTGGGTCTCAGACAATGGTTGCTTTACAGAACTACCACCATTATTTTCAGTACACTGTAAAAGCAACAGACAACAATTAAGAAAGGTATCCTGTGAATTCACGTGCACATACTTGATAGTCTAAAACAGGGAAGAAAGAGAGAGAAGGGTTTCAATGGTATGGGCATCTTCTTTGCCATGCTACCCCATTGCCAGGTGTGCTAGCGTGAGCTCGAACTAAGAGAGCACCTTGGGTCTCAGTGCCTTGGGCCACCAGTGTGGTGATGGTGAATCCTGTGGGATAAATAGCACAGTCATACACCATCGCTGTTACATACAACTCAACTAATTTTTCAGGTAATTAGTGCAAAAGTATCTATTCTTTCATGAGAAAAAAGCAACTTGTTAAGATACAGTAGATATGTATCCTGAACTTTATGATGAATGATTATTTTTGAGCTTCAAGGCCTTGCATTTTACCTGCAGAATATAACCTTTAATGCCATATGGAATGCCAAGTTTGATTTTGCAATTACAAGCTTCTGACTTCAGAATTTCATGTGTTTAGTCTTTTAGCAAAAGTGATGGTTCTGTCACAATACCAAGCTTCCTGGATGTAACTCACACAGTCAGGAGAGTTAATGATTGTAAACTCACATTGACCCAAAATTGAAGTATTAATATTATGATGTCTCTGTTCTAATGGAGTAGAAAGAAGAAATCTCACATGGCAAGCATGGAAATGCATCTGCAGGTTTTATGGAGTGGCTTTACAAATGTTCCCAGGGACACCAAGAGTAGATCCCAAACCTCTGAGTTACAGAAGAGCATCTTCGGCCACACCTGTGCTCTTGGCCTCCTCATTCCCATGAGATGGTCAGTGTGTCAAAGAGAAAAATCAGTAAGAAATTCAAGCAGGAGAAGCAAGTTAGTAAAAACTCACTGGCCCCATTTATTGACCCTGGTTACAGTAGGATCTCAGAAATGATGGGGTTGGTGGCCAATCAGACTGCCTGTCCCCAGCGGAGACATGGACCCACACACACTTTTGGGAAATAAATGACTTCCCTGGCGAACATGCTTAGTATGGATAGGAGTTGCTCAGTACCCTTATCCATCCACAGGTACTTGACTCAGTCCACAGCAGTGCTGGAAGTAAAACTCATGACTCAGGATGGGAGGTGAATTCAGAGCTACAAGTTGGTTGCTTTTATTCAGCCCTAGGCAAGCACTACTTTTCTTTAAGTGGTATGGCATTTCTAGGATCCACACAGCTTAGGTTAGCAATTGGCCTAAAGCAACTGAGTGTGAGGCAGGAAGGCAGGAAGACAGGATGATAACTTAAGCACACAGAGACAACAATACTAAGAAATGCAAGAGACATGTGGATCTATACCTGTAGAAAATAAACAAAAATCTGCTAAGAGGGAAATGGAAGAGGGAAGTGCTGGGATTTCAATTCTGCCCATGGGTACAGTGCTGAGAGGTCCGACCCAGTCTTTTCTGACCCTTCTAGGCTATGGCCTTTGTCATGTTGTCCAACAAAGCACAGCAACAGCAGTATTAAAACCTAAGCGATGCAATGGGGTGGCTCTGGCTAAAGGACACTGATCTTCGGCTGGTCCCCAATTGTGGATAAAACAATGGGATGTCATTGCACAGATGGGTCATCTCCATGAGGGGCCGCAGGCTTCACACATGCACTTGGCATTTTCCTGGGCCCCATGAGTGCTTGGCTTCTCCCTGGGGCTTTCCCAGACAATTTCAGGATGTGGATAAAGATAATTCCCAAATCGCATCCCACTCCTCATTCAGGACAGATAACAACAGAGCTGCAGAACTGCCTGGGGTATGACTTTGAATGCTTTGGAGCAAAAGCCCAATGTCCAGTTCAGGGAGCAGGTGCTTTGTGTTCCTTTCAGGATCTCTGTGTTAGGCATGATCCTAGCAGGCCTCTTCCGGCTGCTGTCACCAGCAGCCCACGAGCAATCAGAGACACTGAACCAAACGGCTGCTGCCTGGACACCCTCCCCAGAGGTGAGACACCTGAGCCCAACAGCAGCAGCTGTGACCCTGCAGAGGCAGCCGCAGTCACACAGCCCATCACACACACACTGGCGCCTCATCTAAAACCACTTTAGGAAAATACAATTCTATTGACACACGGTAATGAGAAAACTTTTTCTCCCCTATTTAATCATCCAAGTGTTTCTGGTTTGAGGATTCATTTGAGGGAGATTATCTGATTTATAAATTCATAAATAAGATTGTCTTTCCATTTCATGGTCGGTAATCTGGAAACAATTTTATGGTTTAACTAAATTATAGCAACTGGAAACTTACGCAGCCTTCTCCCATGATGAAATGTTATGAAGTATGCTTTAATGTGAAAGGGGAAAAAAATAAAAGAAATGCAGTGGAAAAAGAGGAATTAAACACAACCCTGTCATTTTATTGCACTGACAATTTTGCATGATAGTCACCAGAATATTAAAGATGCTTAGGTGAATTGATGCCAAATCATTGGGTTTAAGGTATTAGAGGACTGGTATAACTACTGTTGAAAGGTGATTCAAAAATGATTTCATAAACCATTTTATATCATTCCATAAATTTATGTGATTAGCAGGTATGGTTAACTAGTCATTTACTGCCATAAATCAGCTTGGCTGACTGAATCTTCTTGAGACCCAAACATAATCTGAATAGAAAATTCAAGTCAAATTCAGGGAAAGTGTGGATCCCAGTTTTGACCATCTACTGCTGTGACCAGTTTGCCTGCTAGCTCAGTGTCTCCTGCGAGACTGAAGTGACACCCATATTTGCTGTTGAGCAAATATGGTCTGTTTTCAAGGGAAGGAAGCAAAACAACCTGTGTTTGGGGGAAATATTTTTAGCTGATGTCTCCATTTATATAACTTTGTACTTAAGGTTTCACCTTCAACATTTTTTGCCTTGGGATATGCCTTTGTGCTGGCCAAGGCCTTATGACATCTAAATTAGGTCCTTATCCTCGTATGGCTAAGTAAATGAACGGCTATTAAAAATCAAGTCAACACCGTAACAAGTGTGAGTCTGGCAGTTCCCCTGTAATGAATCCCACAGGAAATATTTTTAAATATCCAAAAGAGATAGAGAGGAGCAGGCTAAAACCAGCCAACTGAGCTGACGTGATTAGCTTTAGGTCAGAAGCATTAAATTTATTAATTTTGAAAAGCAGTGGCATAGGACAATCACAAACAATTACAGTAACCAAAATTGGCATTACAAGAGTACCCCTGCGTGGTCCTACAATTGGCTTCTAATTCTAATATTTTGTGATCCTGCTCTGGCTCCTGACTGATATGATTTGAGTCTTAGGGATACCTCAGTGGCTCTTATGTTAAGAGCTGGGTTGCCAGCCTGTGGCTCAATTGGGAGACAGCAGAATCTTTAGGAGCTGGGGCCCAGTGGAAGGACATTAAGTCACTGAGGGTGTGGGGTGGAAGAACAATGGGACCTTGGTGTCTCTTAACTTCCCAGCCTTGTTCTACCATGCTTTTCCCTCCATGATGTTCTGTCTCACCACAGACCTAGAGCAACAGCATCAACTTCCCATGGACTGAAATCTCTGAAATCATGACCATTAACAAACCTTTCCTCCTTTTCAGTTGTTCGGCTCAGGTATTTTGTCGCAGCAATGGAAATCTCACTAACACCCTGCTCATTTTCTCTCATTTCTCTCCCCTAGACTGAAATGAATGTCTAATAAGTCATTCAGCACATATTTTTGAGCCCATAATACATGCTAGGTGCCACAGTAACTGCTGTGGGTGCAGCAAAGCACCATTTCCTAAGCAGCATCTTCCTTTTACAATATCAATAGTTTCTCTCTGGGAGAAATTGAACTAAACAAAAACCTTTTTGGTCTTCGCAGCACTGAAGGTATTTTCCAAAACTAGATAGTGAACAAGTTTAACACTAGGCTATGGCCCTGATTCTATAGTATGAAAATCTTGAAGTAATTAAAAACGCTGGTTTTAGATGAGTTCAGCAAAACACTGGAATGCAAATGATCAGAACTCATGGTAAAGCCTCATATCTTACTCTGAGCCATGATCTTTCTATTTCTGACCAGTTATTTATTGGAAAAATAAAAGGTATATAACTGAAAACATTGTTCCAAAAAAACTCCTTAAGCTTCTGTGTTGAAAGCTTGGTCCTCAGCTGATGGTCCTTGGGTTGTGGGGCTGGAAACTCTAGGAAATGGGGTACAGTTGGAGGAAACTGGTAGAGGAGGGGGTGCATCTTTGAAGTGTATATTTTCTCTGGCCTGGCGTTCTCTGTGGTGCACCTTGAGATCATGATGTTAAATGAAATAAATCCGACATGCAAGCTTAGGTATTGCATGGTTTAGACTGACAGTGGGAAGTAAGGAGACAGATCTTTTACAAACGGGAACAAAAGCAAGAGATGGAAGGGGAGAGGAAGGGGAGGGGAAAGGGACAAAGAAAAATAAAATGTTATGGACATGTATCAACTCCACACAAGGAATGCAAACATGTACTGCAAACACATAAAAACAAAGCAAAAAAACAAATAAACCCTCCTCCTTTTAAACTGATTTTCTCTGGTATCTTCCCACAGCCGTGGAGAGTGGCCTAAGACGCAAGGTGGGTGAGAGGATACCGAAGGTGTTGGTGGTTGAAAGCCGCGACTTCTCCCTTACTCACGGAGTGCGCAGGAAGACCGGGCGCATCCTGCCTTCCCTGTTAAGACTCTGGTTAACCTCAGTGTATCTCCTTCTTCTGAAATTGGAATTACTTCTCCTTAAGGTTCCCTCTAGCAGCCAGGAAAGTCCCTCACATCCTTGGACGATTCCAACAAGGGAAGCTGCTCTCCTGACTAACGCACCCCAGTGCACTGTCTTTCATAACTTCATCATTCTCATTGATAACCCTTTTAGAAATCTGGCATTTCAGATTTCAAACTCTTCCTTACAGTCATGCTCTATCCCTGAATTCTCAACTGAAATGGCTTTCCTGCTTGAATTTGAAACTCTAAAAATCTCTCTTAAATAAAGCAACCTTTTGTTACCTTCAAATCCCTTTTTTCATGCAAACCAGACCTTTACCTATACATTCTGGCCTCGCTGACTCATCATGAGCTGCCAATACTGTCTGGTGAATCCCTATGAATTTTTCCTACTCCTTAGTATGTTAGTCAGCTGTCACTGTGATAAAATACCTGAGAAAAACAATTTAATGGGAGGAAAGGTTTATTTTGGTTCATGGTTTCAGAGGTTTAGTCCATGGGTACTTGGCCCTGTAGTTTGGCAGCTGTGACAGCACAGTATATCATGGTGTGGCACCCATGGCAGAAGAGATCTATTTATCTATGGTGTCTGAGAAGCAAAGAGAGAGGAAGGGGCTGGGGCCCCAAGATCCCCTTCAAGGGCATGATCCTTTCCAGGAGGTCTCACCTCTTAAAATTTCCTCTCCCAAGAGCACCATGAGCTGAGGACTAGGCAATACATAGGCATTTGGGAGACATTTCAGATCAACTGTGGCAATTAATGTGGACCCCATAGTCCCTTACCACCATCTCGACAGGGCTTTCTTGCTTCTGGGTTCTGTCCTGGCCTTCTTGTTCCCATTTTGGACTGATTTTGCTTTCTGAATGACTGAGGAAGGCACTAAACAAGAAGATATGGTCCCTATGTCCCTTTGACATCTCCCCGTCACGTTTCCTCTTGGTGATCCATCAAGCAGGTAGTAGGGGAATCCTCACATGAGGCAGTCACAGTATCCAAAGTCACAAAAGACACAGTGACCAAACCAGAAGTATCCGTTGGAAATGCTCTGCATGAAGACTTATGATCCATGAAGATAAACACATTTTAGGACACCTACTTCAAAAACAGGCAAAAAGGAAGACACATTTATATGAATCTGGGGAAAGAAACCTATTTCAAATCTTTCTTCATAAATGCACCGAAGCCTTGTGAGAATGAAAGTTTGTAATGGTATGTGAGGAGGGAATACTGTGGAGTGTATGGTGTTCCCTCCAACAGATGCTTCTGCACACACTAATAACTGATACTGTTCATTTTCATAAAAGCCTTGGGGAACAGTGAAAACATGAATTTTACTCAACAAGCCCTGTGGGCATGAGCACTGTGGCCGATGCTGGGAGCCCATGATGCTAACATCTGTCTTCTAGATCCCAGGTTTCATGTGACCTGGCTTGAGGGGCAGGATTCAGTGCAGTTCCTATGTTCTCACCTTTGTGATTTAAGTTCTGGATGATGGAGATAGAGCAGTCAGCTGGAGAAGGGCAACTCCTCATAAGAAATGACATGCGAAAGAAGCTGGAAAGATGGTAGCACTTTACCAGAGGAACAAGAGGAAGAAGGAAAACAGAATGATATTCCAAGGAGGCTAGGGTGAGCAAAGCAGCACCAACCTGCTAAATCTAGTGAGAGCCAATACAGTGACCAGGACTGACACACAGAGGTGTGACTCTTCTCTCATCCACTGATTCAATCAACATTTACTGTGTACTGCTCTTGACTAGGTAGTGTTCCAAGCAACCAAGACACAGAAGTACACAAACCAGACACAACCTTTGCCTGCATGGAGGTCAAAGTCTTCAGATCATAAGCAAAGTAAGTAATAAACCAATCAGATGCCAATGAATAGGAAGGAAAAAAATACTGCAAGACACTTGGAAGGGGCTGTTGCACTTTGAGTGAGCACAGAGGGCTTCACTGAGAAAGACCTAGAGGAAGTGAGAGTGTAAACCATATACACGTGTACACCGGGGCAGGTGGAGGGGAAGGGAGGGCTGAGGGGCCAGTGGGCCTTCAGCCAGGTGAACAAGAAGGGAGTTACAGGAGCTAAGGCCAGGATAGCAGCAGAGTTGGCTTTGTCTGAGCTTATGGGGAGGAGGGTCCTGAAATTTATCTTGCAAAATGAGGGTAATTTTCAAAATGAAAAGTGGAGCTGTAATTGCACGAGGACACCAGGGATAAGTGGTTCCAAATTAGCTGGAAAGTGTATTCTCCCCAGATGTGCATGATTTGGGGGACTTTATCTTTGCCTCTGAATGTGATGGGAGCCAGACGGGAGGTTTGAGCCAAGGAGTGACACACACAGTCTTGCGTTCATGAGCAAGGACTCTCCTCTCCGGCCTCTGCAGTAAGAGAAGACTGAAGAGAGCATGGATAGAGTGGGGAGAGCCCCTCAGGGGCCATGTGAGAGACGGGGTGAGATGGTGCTGGCCACACGAGGCAGCAGCTGTGAGGGCAAGAGCAGCAGCTAGAGTTAGGATATCTGTGCATATAGAGCTAACTGTGTTCTCTTGGTGTCCAAATGTGGGTGGGAGAGACAGCATGACACTAAGGCTTTGGGCCTACGTGACTGGATGAATGCAGCTGTCATTATGCAAGAAGCAGAAGACAGGAGTTCATGCCCGGATATGCTGCATTCAAGCTGCCTACCAGACATCAAAGGGGAGGCAGAAATCTCCACTCCTAGGTCACTGAGTGTCCCAGTTTCCTCAGACATCAAGTTTAACAACTGCCTTATCTAATCAAAGGCTGTCATTCTACAGAGCTGTGGGGAATGAAGGCGAATGAGGAAATGTGTGCCCAAACGTAACCTGTGGAGAGCTGTAGAAACGTAAGGTTTCAACTTACCTCTTGCAGTTCATTCAGCAAATATTTCTTGGGCACTGACCATGTACCAGACACAATTCAGGGTGCTGGGGTTATAGTGGTAAATAAAAAAGGGTTTGTCCTCATGAGCTTACATTTTATGGGGTGACACTAGTGATAAATAAGATATATTTATATATATCATATATATAAATATATCATATATAAAATATATTATAAATAAAATATATATATGTACATATATTTAATATGTATGCATTGTTTATTTACTGATATCGTTTGTATACATGGGTGTGGTGGGGCTGGGTAGGGCTGGTACGATGTCATACATGATGGTCAGGAATGGCCTTTCTGAGCTGGCAGCATTGAACAGAGGCTGGAGAGGAAGCAGTCGAGTAGATGTCTGGTTCTAGAATACGCAAGGAAGAAGGAAGAACAAATGCGAAGTCCCCCAAGGAAGGAAAGTCCCTGAGAAGTTCAAACCAGGGCAGCGAGTGAAAACCAAGTGGAGTTTGTCATAGACGACACACAAGGCTGCCACAGTTTAAAGCTTGAAAGGCCCGTGTGTGAACTGGCCCCAAACTAATGGCACTGCTGCGTGGTAGTGGAAACTTTAGAAGATGGGGTGCAATGAGGAAATTTCAGTCGCTGGGGCAGGCCCTTGAAGGGAACTCTGGGACTTTGGCCTTATCCTGGCTTTCTCTGCTTCCTGGGAAACCATAAGGTGACCAACCTCCTCTATCACGTACTCTATGATGTATAAAGCAAAAGCAAAAGGGCAAAGAGTCTGTGGGCCAAAACCTCTCAAACTGTGAGCCCAAATAAACTTTTTCTATTATGAAGGTGTTTATCTCAAGTATTTTGTTACAGGGATGGAAAGCTGAAGGTCTCAGCATGCAGAGGACAGTGTCTCACAAGGCTCCCACTGCCTGCTGGATGGGGATACCCACGGTTGCATGCCTACCCCACAAAAAATATCATATCTGAAATCCTGACTCAGAATTTTTCTAGTTGGAAAAGATACATTTAGGCCTGTAGTTCTTTCTGTTCTGGTTCTGTGATCATGCTTGAAGAAAAAAAAGGGGGGGGGCGTTGCAGGCCAGGCAAGCAGGGCAAAGCTCAGCCACACCCAGCCTGGTGCTCCTGACAGGAAAGACTCTGACGCTCCAACACAGTTTTTCTGGGCACAGAAAATGGGGTTAGAAACTGCTCCAGGTAATCTTTAATCTGTTTTGTAATTTACCTTCCGTGCAGGCTGTTCTGGTTGGGACCAGAAAGTGATTCCAAGCCAAGGTCAAGGACATGGTTGTCCCGAAGTTCCGAAAAGCCACCATGATGAGAGGGCTTCATAGTTTTATATTTGTAAAACTCTTATGTCTAGAAAACTTCCTGACTTACAAAGTGCTTTTGCATCTATTCTCATTTCAACTGTGTGATTCCCTTGAGAAGTTGTAGTGAACATTGTCAGGGGAAGGGCACTGAGGCTCAGTGAAGTGGAAGTTTGTTTCAGAAGCATAGCTAAGTAACCCCTGGAGTTCCATGGCCAATACACTCTGTGTGTCACCATGCACTGCTTGGGGTGGGACACTTCACTTCCTATTGGCTGTCTACTTCCTGTTGGCCCTTCACTTCCTGTGGGCTGAGTCACCACTTCCCAAGGCAAGCCCGCACCCTGCTGCATAAAATCACCAATTTTGCATTTTCTTTCTCTTCCCTCGGGGTGCTATCTTTAATAGTCATTCCATGGAAGTGACACCTCAGTTTTTAGACAGGTATAAACAGGTAGGAACCACTGTTTGTTGCTGTCACAGCATATAATTTTCCTCCAAATGAGAGCTAGTGTCAGAAGCCATGGAGAGAATCTCTTGAGTATTCCTCAGGTGGCTGTGCAAATTGCTTCCCATTTCCACCTGCTTTTGATTGGTACAATCTTAGGGTGGACCCCAAAGAAATAAGGTAATGATGCTTAGGAAAAAGAAGGAAGATATTTCCTATACGTGGCCTCTCTAATGTGTTTCTTTTTGTTTTATTTTCCTAATTACTTGTGCATGATGATGAAGTTAGGGACCAGCTACCTTCTACTTTTGTTACAAAGACAAAAAAAGAAAAAAAAAAAGGAGAGAGCATGATGGTGAAAACATCATTTCCTGAAATATTTTCAAGTTGCTCCACCTTCCAGGCATCTCCTGTTTTGCCTTCTCTAAAATCAGCCCTTAGGATTCTGGGTTCTCCGAGGCCTCTAGTTCTGAGAATGAACAAGGAATGGAAGGAAGTATTTTCTGATCATCTGACTTGGTTTTCATGAGTATTATGGGCAGAACAAACTTTTTAAGACCTGCCATTTTTGAAAGATAGAATTAATGCTTAGATCTGGTTTTATTTTTGAATCACATCATTCGTGAAAAATAAAGTCCAAGAGTTCAAATAAGGACAAGGGTAATCTCTCTGATCTCCATCAGACCGAAGAGCAACTAATCATAAGACAGGCTCACATGTGGCCTGCTGTCCTGGAAGACTGGGATTATTTACCTGCTGTACTTTGGGCCACTTACAGGAGCCCCAACTATACGCTGGTGACTGCCTCACTGATTACAGACACTGAACTCATCTTGCCACCTTTCAAACAGGCTGAATCTGCACCTAAACTACAACTTCTCTCTGAAGAGGTTGTGGCTGGTAAGGAAGA
The DNA here is from genome assembly GCA_004027295.1 of Dolichotis patagonum. Lineage (NCBI taxonomy): Eukaryota > Metazoa > Chordata > Mammalia > Rodentia > Caviidae > Dolichotis > Dolichotis patagonum. Next base: position 15,760 of record PVJX010012704.1, on the reverse strand, counting down.
GGAGCCATCTGAATCTCACAGAACTTACACGACTCTGGTTATATTTTTGGTTTCAGACTGAAGGTTCATGATTGACAGCACCTCTTGAATATTCAAAGGACATGCAGAAATACATTTTAATTTGATCTCATTAGTGAAAGATGATGGCTTTCCTTTTTGAGAAACTAGTTTAAAGTAGCACAGACCTTGTGGTGATGATTCTTGGGTATTTTGGACAGAATATTTCTAGTGTAAGAGTAGCGCTACCTTCATAAATCTGTCAATTGGTCAAGTGTGTTTATCAGACATCTGTAGCTTGAACTCAGCAAATATTACTGAACAATGAAGTTTCCTGTGAATGAAGTAATAATTCAACTTATTGGCCTTTATTTGATTTCTAAGATTGGCAAAAAAAACCCACATTGTGATGTCATTTTTACAGGTGCTGTAATGTTAAACATAGTGCAAATTTTGGATAAAGACTAGTCTTCTCAAATGGTATCTTTTTATTTCACTATGTATATCCCTGAAATTCCAGATCATCTTGATATTCGCATGAAGGCTCCCAGGCCAGCATAACTTTAGTCAAGTGCTCTCTTTTTGGAATTCTTAGCAAATTATTGTCTGTGCCATTACTTTGGAATTAATTATGTACGATCAGTCCTCCAAATTATGGCAGGCTGGTAATTGAAAAGTTTACTTGCATTTCCATTGTTTAGAACTTGGAATAAGTGCTGGTTGGCTTTCCAGCTGGCCCGCAGAAGCCTCTTTAACCTATGATGTGTTATTAGTTCTATTGTTGTTCTGCATCATTTTCAAGAAAATCAAGTCCTAACTTCCCAGCTGGACTGTGCAACACTGGGGAGGGATTTTGCTGGAAGCTCACACTCCACACTGGAGATGCACTGCACTTGGCAGATCTCCCTCCCTTCCCTCAGTTTCTGTAGGAGACACTTACTCTCAGGATTAAAACCATCCCGGTATTATCAAAACCGAAAGAAATGTCAAGAATGAAATCGAGTTGCTGTAGGTATTCCCCCAAAAGGGGCACTCCGAGCTCACAAACCTTCCTTCTTAATGGCAGCACAGTTCTGACGTGTATATTAAACTTCTAATGTTTGTGTTCCATACTTACGGGAATTGCATTCGAGTTTCTTTGTAGCTAAGCACACAGGAGGATCTCAGTGAATGTTTACTGATCCAGTATGGGAGCTCCACGACAAAGCAATTCAGGTAGGAGCTGTCAGTCAGGCATGATGAGGCATCAACAGGTGACCCGCTAATTTCAGCCAAACCCAGCAAGCGGCCTTTACTGTCAATCATATAGCTCAGATGTGATCCTATAGAGATGCCTTAGATCTGGCTTCTCTTTTTATCCCTGCATCCAAGAGGAAGCATAACCCTGATTATCCTCCTGATGTGGACTTTGAAGTGGCTTTGATATTCTAAATATTCTAATTCAAATCGTTACAATCTGGTAGTTTCACTCACTGTTCACACTTAGTTTGACTCTCTTACCTCACTTTCCACCCCAACTTTTTGTGCTTTCTTGTTACATTAAAAATTACATCTCACTGCCTCCTCAGGTGGCCTTGTGTCCTAGCCATCTGTGTGTCCTTATCTCCCTTGTTAGTAGCATTTAGTGCACTGAAGCAGGAACTCATGCATTTACCATACCGCCTGCATTCTATTAAGTAGTTACTCTTATTATCTCCATTTTACAAATGGGAGAAAATGGAGACAGAGTAAGAGTCCATCATTTGTCAAAGACTCCCAATTGCTAGCAACTATTGGGATTGGGATTTGAATTCAGGCAACCTGGCTTTGAAGTCCATTGGAATTACTGCCTCTCAATAAATGGTTAATGGATAGACTGAACTGAAGGCAATGGCAGCAAATTCTATCAATAATGAATTGGCTTACAAAGGAGGCAAAGGGCAGAAGTGGTCATTGTCATGATCCTTGTCTTATAAATGTCACAATTTATACTGCTTGAGTATGGGGTAACCTTTTATTTGCCCATTTCACTAAGTTTTAGAAAAAAATTCAAATTTCCTTCACAACAGCTATTTCTTATCTAGGGGTACCTCCTCTCTGGGAGGCTGACAGGGTACAAAGACACCTTTGACTGTCATGACAGGGGCAGGGCTGGGTGGCCTGCTCCTGGCATCCCGTGGGTAGAGGCTGGAAAGGCTACTGCTTGGTACAGGACAGACCTAGCCCCAATCATCCCGCTCAGGCTGTCCACAGCACTGAGGTGAAAAGCCCTGTGCGGGAGAGATGCAAACCTAACTACTTACAGGAACTCTCATATGGCTCACTTTGACTGTACGTGCAAAAGGAGAAACAATTACCAACCCATTCCTTTTCTATCATTCAGACTTACTGCTCTCTAACAGGATAAAACATACTTGATAAAACCTTCAGAAGTCTGCCAGTCACAGTGGATATGTCTAAATGACAGAAATCCAAATTTAAACTTTCATCCTATCAACTACCAAACCATGGATCCAGTGTACCTCTCAAAGCCAACAACACAATAACATGTAATCCTTGTAAAATGAAAAGGGAATGGAAAATGATTAAAAGCAGACGGGCAGCATACAGGCTTTCTCCTCCACACAGTTTTGTGTCTTCTAACTGTCCCAAGGCAAGAGACTCTACCCTCCACGTCTACAGTGCCTCAGAAATCATAACAAGGTCTTGTGGTGTTCCATCTCCAGACACAAAGGCTCAGAGAGGGTAAGAAGCCGCTTCTCCATGTGACTCTTTCCTAGTTTGCTGAATTTAGCTGCTTGAGGGGCAGAACAGTGTAAAAATAGAACCTCAGCTCAAGTTTACTGTGTATAACAAATCGCATACCACTTGGAGAAGTCTGTTACACATTTGGAAGGAGAGTTATTAGTCACTTTGCAGTGAGCACCCTTGAATTGAGTGTTATTTTGATGAGCATATTTTACACTACATGATCCATACTACAAATAGAAAATAGCAAAACATAAATGTCCTGGAATTTTACAATTCTTAAGGGCTGCTTTATGTGGCATGGATAGAGATAATGATGCTGTTTAATGGGGTAATTTTACAACCCAGGGAAGACAGGGCCTCACACGCGCGCGCTCTCTCTCTCATACTGTCTCTCTCAGCAGACTCTCACAGCCCCCTGGCTAAAGGGGACTCGGGCAGGCAGAGCCACCTTTATACTCAGGGTTGTTCTCCTTCCAGACGCTCAGATGTGAGAAATGTGCTGTTGCAAAGGTGACTGTGATTTGTTACTTCATCCCCAAAGCGGACCATCTGGACCACCACATGTTACACTACACCCACTGCTGTTTCCAGGTCTTCTTGATGCGATGTGTCACTATCGCTGGGTGGTGACACACACCTGTAATCCCAGCGCTTGGCAGGCTGAAGCAGGAGGACTGCTGCAAGTTCAAGGCCAGCCTGAACTACATAGTGAAACTGTGTCTCAGAAAGACAAAAAAAACTCAAAAAACCCCAAACAGTGTGTCACGATTAGTTGCTAACTGAATCATTTTTAAAGAGAAGAGGCGCCAAAGCCCATGACTAAACACCAGAATCAAGTTTAAACTACTTCTTTTTAGCGCTTCATTTCTACCTCAACAGAGCTATTATAAAATCATGTTCCTTCCAACAAGCTACTACTGTTGGCTGTCTCCTGAGTATGGATGTGAAAGAAAGAATGTTTCGCTTTGATTTCTAATGTCCTGCAGTTATTTGCGCTATTACATTCAAGCGCTCTTTGGAACAGTCTACAAATCTAGCCGTGCCCAAAACAAAGCATAGCCACAGATTTTTCTTCTCCCTCCCGAGTTTCTGTAGCTTCATATCTTAGATGCAAAATTCAATTGAGAGTCTCTTTTAAAAAGCACTCTCAGATTTATTTGCTTTTTAATATTATGAGAGTGCAAGAGAAATTGGTTTGGCACTTTCTACTCTGTACTCATGAAGTTAGACTTTCAGGGGTTGAACGCTCTTAGGAAATACTTACACAGATTAAATATTTCTAAAATAACGTCATGGGGTAAGTAAGACAATGGGCTATAATTTTGCACTTCAGTAATTGTTTCTGGTGTTCTTGTTTTATAACGTTTTTTTTCTTTGGCACAGTACTCAGATGTGGTTTTGAAAATAAAATCTACCAAGAATGTTCTCTTCTTCGTTTCCCAATTTCTGTTTAATTGTGCTAATATACTAGCTAGGGCAGTTATATTTTAAATGGCATGTATATATTTAGCAGTATAATTATGCAAATTCTACCATGTTTATGATTGTAAATATCCTTTGGGAGCAGTTTCTTAGCATCTAGTCCTGAAACAATTTTTGAAGGATTCTGGTTGTAAGGCTCAGATTTCACTCCTGAATTTGCTTCTCTGGGTGAAAGTGAGGCTTGGTGATCTCGGTCACTGAGCAAAATAATGCACCCTGGGAAAAAGCATGGATTCTGTTATGGGCCTGGACATTCTGTACTATATACTGGCTCTAGGACCTTGGTCAAATTATGCAACCTCTCCGAGCCTTAGTTTCTGCATCTGTAAAGTGGGGATGATATTAGTAGGCACCTCAGGGGTTAGAGGACAGTGACCTCACACAGCACACAGAAACTGCTTAACATAGTGCTTAGTGCATGAAAGGCTCCCATGAGAGACGATGCCAGCAGTAGCCAAATAACAGCGGCAGGACTCACTAAGGTCTGCTCACAAGGCTCTGCAGGAGCTCGGCACCACAGTCGGCACTGTGCTGGGGCAGGAGGCGGGCAGCACGGCTCAGCCTCCCTGCTCTCACCTGTTAAGGGGACAGCAGGCAGAAGGCTAGGAGGGCTGAGCATGCGCTTGAAATCGTTTCAGAGTCACGCTCATCTTGTCATGTGCCTGAGCCTAGCTGAGGAGGGGTTTGGTCTTTCACTCACGGCAGGTCTGGGTGTGTGCAGAGTATGCGTGTGTGTCTGTGGTGTATAAGTGCGTGTGTGTATGTTTATATTTTGTGTCTGTATGGTATGTATGTCTGTGTGTCTGTGTTTGTATGACATGAACGTGTGCATCTGTGGGGTGTGGTGTGCATGCCTATGAGGTGTGTATGCATGTGTGCCTGCGTGGTATATGTCTGTGTGCATATGTTGGTGTGCATATGGATGTGCATATCTGTGGAATGTTGCGTGGTATATCTGTGTGTTTTTGTGGTGTGTGTGTCTGTGGAGTACATATGTATATGTATGTGCAATGTGCATGTGTGTGACTGTGGAGTGTGGGGTGTGTTCCAGGGTGGTGTACATGTCTGTGTGGTGTGGACATGTACATGAGTGTGCCTGGTGGTATGTGTGCGGTGTGTACCTGTGTCTGGCTACAGGAGAATGGAATGCAGCCTACACACCCCCAAGCCTTAACCCCTACCCTGGAGTTAAGCTGATTAATAGGTGAGGAGTCACCCAGGCCAGATGTGTGAAATAAAATTCTTCTTTTGATATTTCACATTTTAGGGAAGGAAAAATGGAAAATTATATGCCTAATTATAATATAATCATATGTCAGAATATGGAGTGCCAGTATATTTTAGGTAAGCAGTAATCTTTTTTTTATTTAGAGAAAAAAAGCAAAGCAGAAAAAAGGGTAGAAATACTACAGAATTTAAAAAAAAAGAACAGTAAGAAATCACTAGTTGATAAATTACATATTGTCATCTTAGAGATGAACGTACATTCCTCAGGTGAAGATACACAAATGCCAAATAAATACATGAAGGAATGTTCATCAGCACTGGTCATTCGAGAAATGCAAATTAAAACAGCACTGAGATTGCATCTCCCGAAAGAATGGCTGCCATTAAGAAATCAACCGATAATAAATGTTGGCGAGGCTGTGGCGGAAAAAGAAACACTTCTCCACTGTTGGTGGGAGTGTAGACTTGTGTGGCAGTCATCTTTTAAAACAACTTTTATGTATTAAAGAGAGAATCTTGCTATGTAGTTCAGGTTGGCCTTGCAGTTACTACATAGCCTAGGATGGCCATCAACTGAGGCAATCCTTGTGCCTCAGCTTCCCGAGTGCTAGGATTAGAGGATAAAATCTAAATCCCATCCTTTCATCAAAACACCATTCCCCCCTGCATTTTGAATCCTCTGCGGGAGGTACTTCTATAACTTTCTGTGAAGCATCCAGTACAAGTCCTCAGGCCTGTGTTGCATCCTGGCAGATTCCTCTCTGGTTGTGATAATGTTCTGTCCCCACTGACCCACTAAGAGTGTGTATCTCAATCCCCTTAGATATCTGTGGTTATGAAGAAAAGTGTCTTTCTCTGATTCTTAGAATTTTGTATGCTAGCCAGGTGCAGTGGCACATGCTCATAACCCCAGATACTCAGGAGGCTGAGGCAGGAGGATTTCAAGTTTGAGGCTAACTGGGCAATGTAGCAAGACCCTGTCTAAAAATGAAAAAAAAAAAAAAAAAAGGCTGGGAATGTAGCCCAGTCCCTGGTTCAATCTCCAGTACGGGGGGTGGGGTGGGGAGTAAAGTTCACTTACCAAGGACTGTGTAATAGAGAATAAATATTATTTCCCAATTCCTAACTTTTCTTCATTCCACATAATCAAGTCAGCCACTTAACTGCTTTTCTAGCTGTGAGAGTTTGAATTCGTTGTTGCATTAACGACCCTTAAATGAATTCTAGTTCCATTGTCTAAAGATTCTCCTGCTATGAGGTTCCCTATGGCTAGACAGATAAGGGGGGCTGGCCTCTCATGACTAAATGCAGCCAGAGGGCAGGGTTCTGTGGCTTGTGTGTGAACACAGGGAGGTACGTTCACACTCCATCGGCAAGGTCAGCCTTCTTCTAACCAAGGTTATGGAACCTTAGGAAAAACAAGTAGCATTACCATTTTCAGTGAGGAGCACAGGACCTCGGAAGGTTCTGAGGAGCTAAATATTTGATTCTTATTTTTTGCACACCTTCTGGATTCTTCTGTGGCAGCAGGTAAGATGCCTAACTTCTTTTGGTTTCAATTTCTTGAACCACATTTCTATAATTACAATTATTGTGTTTTCTTTCTTTTAGCCGATACAGGGTAAAGACATTCCCTCTATGGAAATTTGCTTTTCTATTGTTACTTTATAAATTTTGGAATGTGTTTTCAAAATATAAAAGGAAGGTTCAGGACTCAAAGTTTAAAAAAATATATACTTAGGTCCAGGGATTTAGCTCAGCAGTGTAAGTGCCTGCCTGGTGAACACAAGGTTGTGAGTTCGATATCCCCCGCAAAAGTACATATTTAGAAAGAAATTTAAATACCCCAATGTCTTGTTTACTAGAAAGATTCTGCGGACTTCAGCACTGCTCCTAAAAGAGGATCACATCGAAACCATTCTATGTTCATGTAAACTTACATGGTATCATCCCAGAATACCAGCAATGATACACTCTTTCACTTCCCCAAACCAGGTGAGAAAACGAAACTGCATTCTAAAGGCAAAAACACAAATTGCAATCCAAGCTAGTTAAGCCACTCAACTCCTTATTTTTTTGGGCCAGATCAATTATCATGAGCTCTTGGTCTACTTCTCCAAAAGGTTCCTGTTCATCACAATTTTCTTCAGAATGGTTCGGGGTTATAATAAGGACCACAGACCGGGGACCCATAGCACAGATCTGGCCGTGGACGGACCTGTCCTCTCTTGTGTGGCTGCTGGTGTACCTGCCTGAATCCCACCGATTCAGAAACCCTTCCTGGAAAGGGTCACATGGATACTTTTGTACCCTCTACAGCCCCCACCAGGCACAGGTCGGAGATAGTGAGCAGCCCTCAGCGACGCAGACCACCCTTAGCTACCCCCTCTGCCCATGTCTTACCTGGTCTCTCTGTCTTTGGGGATCGTAGCAGTGCTGTAAGCAAAAACTTGCTTCTCCACTAGAGGAGGGCCAAGGTCCACGATGCCAGATAATCCTGGAGGGTTCCGTGGCTTTTCAATATACACCAAGGTGCCCGGCTCCTTTTTGAAGGATTGGCGGCTGGGGGAGGCGCGGTCGGGCTGCAGGGTGTGAGGGGGCCCATGGGCATTGTGGTGTGGGTGTAGGTCCATCATCCGCAGGTCACCCATGCGATGAGGAGATGCGGGGGGTGTTTTGGAGCCCAGAGTAGGCAAATGGCTGTCTGGATATTTCCTGGATTTCTGTCTGTACAGTGACTGCTCCATATGCATTTCCGCTTGCAACGTGGGATTACAATAAGCACTCGCTGACCGAATGGCTGTGCGGTGATATGCTATGATGTGATCAGGGACATCTAGGGGGTGCCCCCCATGGGACGAAGCTATGCTCATCCGTCCCTCATGATACAGGTAGGGGTCCACATAGAAGCCTTCATTTCTGTACATTGCCAGGTTTTTGCCACTCATGTCTTCATCTGGCTTGACGTCTCTTCTTTCCAAAATGGCGCTTGGACTTGGGGAGATGGACCTGGAGACTGGCAGGCTGGAGAGTCTGTCCCTGGGGATGGTGGCATTGCCGGGAATAACCACAGGGCGTGGGCTCCCATAAGGAATCCTGGATGGGGAAGGAGGCATGGAGTGGGGCACAGGAGTGGGTGGTGGAGAACTGGGGATTGCATGGGGTGGATGAGCTGTGGCTCCAGGTCGAAGGCCACCAGGGCCATCTCCTCTTGCATAAACGATGTCTCTCTGCATCTGGAAATAAAGCAAGGGTTAGGAAGTCTGCTTTGATAGACTCTGCTGATTGTGGAGCAGTCTCACAGGGACAGTGTGGCTTCCTTTCAGTGGGAGTTTGAAAAATGCAAGATGCTTGTGCCCTAATTCCTGGAACCCTGTGACTGAGGTCCCTCCTGTAGAAAAGGGACTTCCCAGATGAGATGATGTCAAGGATGCTGAAACGGGAGATCAGTGTCCAGGAGCCCTTAGATAGTCAGCAGCATCTATGTGTCAGAGGGAGGCGGGAGCATCAAGGTCAGGGCTGTTGTGATAGTGGACACAGACTCAGAGACAGAGATAGACTAGAGGATACCACACTGCCGACCTTGCAGATGGAGGGATGAGTGCAGTAAGAGTCTAGAAGCACGAAAAGGGAGGGACATGCATTCTCTTAGGGCCTCCAGAGAAAGCATATCCCTGCTGACAGGTTACTAAGGGCTCATGAAACTCATCTAAGAAGTCTAATTCCTGTGAGATAACACATTGAACAAATTTGTGGTGTTTTAAGATGCTTTGTGATCCCTGGTACCAAAAATAAAACAAATCCAAGTGACTTAGGGTGGGGGATTTAGCTCAGCGGCATAAGTGCCTGCCTTGCAAGGTCATGAGTTCGATCCCCAGTACTGATAAAAAAAAAGATGCTTTTTGGGGGGTACCTGTGATAAACAAGTCCAAGAGCTCTTATATGTCATGAAACCTCTTTACCACTCAGCTATACCTGCAGCCCTTAGATGCTAAGTTTGCAGTAATTTGTTACAACAACCATGGACAATGAGGATCCTTAATGTAGAGCTCAGTGTTGTTGCGTTGAGGACAAAACAGTGCAGTGGTTTAAACTCTGAGGTCAGAGCTTCTCCCAGGCACATGATAAACATGGTCTAGTGGGAAACAGTGCTAAAATGATGTTTTCTAGCACTTGTCCCGGGCACATTTTCCTACTGCGAGTCCTAGGAAACAGTCACTGTATTTTCCATCATTCTAAACTAACAGAGTCTAGGGGCAGGACCAGAGAGGCAAAGAATATATCTAGGGGAGCCTTGGAGGAAGTTCCATTCATCCCCAATCTCCAGGCGAGTCTATGAGGAGAGGCTGGGGAAATAATGATCCAGGAGACAACAGTAAAATTATACACATAGCGGACAGGGCAAGGGGAGGAGATGGTGGAGTGCCAAGCATGACAGAAAGAATCCTAAAGCTCATGCCCTGGAATTGCCTCATGGTAAGGTGCATGCTGGGGCTTTGTGTCATTTCCACCCAGTTCAGAAGCCAGAATTCCCACAGGGTCTTCCAGCAACTCTCCTGTAGGAGAAACAGTAGCTAAACAATTCAGTTAAAAGGAAATGCATCTGTAATTTGCAGCTACACTATGTGTTTAACAAGAGGCAGAATGAAAAATATAAACGAATTCAGGATAGGACCCCAAAGGGAAAGACAAGCTGAGATTCTCCAACTGAAGAGGGAAATGATGATCTTGACTCAGCCTCCAAGCCCAATCAGTGGTGCCGTAGGATACTACCTACCCTGAATTCCAGGAAACACGACAGACCAGAATATAAATGCTTGGCAGATGGCGAGTCAGCAGCATGAGAAGAGAAGGAACTCGAAAGGTCAAGAAGCTAGAAGTGCAGCTGAGGTAATCATAGCGAGGCTGATGGAGGAAAAGAGTGGAAAAAGAAGAGGAAACAAAACCTGGAAATGAAATGGAGCCCCACGTCTTGAATACAAACCAACTGATGATCATCATAGAAATCTTACCATGTTTAGTAAACAAGAGTCACCAGCACTTACTGGGAGCTAGCATTATCAGAGGACACAGCTCTGGAGAAGCCCTACCACCCTGGCAAAGAAAAGACGGGTCCTATCTGTCCTTGTGGACAAGAAGGCAGAACAAGGAACTGTGGGTCTTTTGGGTTTTTTTCTCTGGTTCCTGGAAGGATCCAGCAGTGCAGAATCCTTAACAGGGCAGGGAGTTTTAGGTATTATAATGGATTTCAAACTGGAAGTGACCAGCTAAAAGTATAAACAAGATACATGTAGAAGCAAAGTGGGGACCTGGAGAATACATTTCCTGAGCACCATTGAAGTGCCCTCTGGCTCCCTTAGGGACCCAGTGTTCCTGGGAACCCTGAGGGTGCAGTTTCCTCCTTTACAATCATGATTTACCTCCACTGCCATCACTCCCCTTCCAACCCATGCACAGAGCTCCCACCACAAAGACTGTCTGTCCTTCTCTAAACCAGACTGTGAGACCTTCAAGTGGTCTTCTCCCTGGAACCATCCCTGTGCAGTCACCGGGTGGCTCTATAGCCAGGGCCACTCCAGCCCTCACTCACTCAACACCCTCCCCATGCGAGTTCCACACAACACACTGATCAACCAGAACGAGCATCAAGACAAATCTGTTGCAGTGACTTCCATACACCCCTGTGAAAACCAACACACAGTGCCCAGCACAAGCTACCAACAAAGGGTAGGCACAATTGGGAGTATTATTACTAATTCTAAATAAAATAAAACAAGATTCCAAGTGTCTAGAACTCCATCAGGGTGAATAAATACCCAGACTTGTCACTATGCTCTGTTTTCTTTTTCCTCTTTATTCATCTTCAGATAACATCCAGAACAAGGGAACCCTGATTCCAACTAATGCTTGTGGGAAGCTCCCCCATTCTGATCAGAGAAGTAAAACAGACACCAAGATTCTCAAGAACACAGAACGGTCTAGAAGGGTAAGTAATATTAATGCAAGAAAACCATCAAATTAATTTCAATAATAAAAAGTTGAACACATTTCTCTTACAGCAGCAGCCCTACCTTGCTTAGCTACAGGAGCAGCCAGCAAGTGACCAATTAAAAGTCTTGGTGATGTGAAAAGAAATGGTTAGGAACTACATTTTATAACTATCTTTAAAACAAAGCATTAAAAAAAACTCATTAGGAAAGAGAATGTCATTAGACTTCCTGACGGCATGTGTAGTTGTGATCAGAAAGAAATGTAATGATTAAGTAAGAAGAATTTTGAAACATCATATTATACATTCACATGAGGAGCGTGGGTGATAGTCAAAATACTTAACAACCATTATCTAGTATGGCACGAGTTCCAGTAGACCAGAATGGAAACTCATTCCGTGTAGATGGCTCCTAGCCATAAGCAATAGGCATCATATCCCTGGTGGTCGTGCTCTGTACTGGCCCTGCTTTGTCCACTTTAAGACAATCTTGCTATCATCCAAAAGGGGCACTGAATAAATCACTGAGTTATCTATCATAGAACCAAACCTAATACAAGCATTCAGTCATGACAGAACAGGTACTCTGAAGTTGGATGTCTCCATCAAGATGAGCCAGTTAGAAGCTGGAAGCCCTTTACAGAATTCCTGTGTTGCTCTGCCAAGCTATGCCTGACTTTCCAGGACTGAGTTTTAAAAATCACCCTGATAATTTTATCCTCGGCTCTGAAAAGAACCCACAAAGATGATGACACGATGATCCCATAAAGCCCCAGGAGAATAAGTTTTTAAAACTGACAACTAGAAACAGACTTTTGAAATGAGATAATTTAGGTTTATGTGCTAAATGATAGGGAACAACTAAAGGCAACTCACACTTGGGAAGTGGTGGAAAGATATGGAGCTATGAGAAGAGAGAATCTTTTTCCAAGTCTTCAGTGTGATCTCTATAGGAGACCACTTGTTATTCCACTAAATGTAGACTTGGCTAATTCTTTGAGAGGCCAGCTTGACTAGATGAAGCAGGAGGATGCGTAAGATTCTATAATTCATAGTTTAAAGCAATGCTCATCTTTCAGGCTAGTTTTCTTCTCATGGTGATATCTTCCTAGAATCAGGTACCTACATAGTTTGATTTCATTTTGGTTTTAAATATCTGGCTAACAAGTAAAGGCAAGGCATTAAATACATTCTGCATTCTTCTTGCACTTGTTTTCAAAGTCAGGTCCCTAGGAGAAAATACTAACCTACTAACCTGACAAGGTAAAACAAGCCTTTCTGTCTCTCTGTCTCTGTCTCTGCTGTCTGTGTGTGTGTGCAAACCAAACTCTCCTCCCGCATTCCTACTTTGGGGGGACATCATTTTTCTCTGTTTTCATTACTGCTCAATTCAGTATTGTGTCTTTGGTTGTTTGAATCCTTCTGCTTTTTGTAAGCAGTAAACCTTTTTTCAGAGGCTTGTTTCCAAAACCCAAAGTAAGGGGGCTGTGGTCTTGGCCTGCAGCACCTATGGTAGCTCAGTAAGTACCCAGTATGTTGGTTCTGTACTTCCAACAGCCCCCCAGATACCTAGGGCAGCCTTAGATTAATTATCTAAAGTTTGAGTTAGGAATACTTACAGACAGCTAAATTGCCATTTCCCAAAGCAACATAAGTCAAACAGAATATTACTCATTCAGAAATTTCTTAAAGGTAAGAAGGAACACCTTCAAATTGCTTCTGGGAAGAAAAAAATCTAGCGTGAAGAATGTTTATTTTACACCACTGAGGGGAAACTGTCTCATGTAATCATGTCTCTAGAGCATTTAAGATACATAGATATATGCTTGTCAGAACTGGAATATTATGGGTAGTTAGTTCATTATACTTCAAACCCCTCCCTTCCAGATCTAGAATTTGTAAACATACCACTTGGTCCGACCACACTATGAAGTAACTGGAGTAAACTAACAAGGTTTCATACAAACCACTTCCACTCTCAAAGAATTAAAGCCACTTACTTTTTCCTAAGGAAACCACCTGTAATAATCGTCGTTGTGAAAAAACACATTGGCTCAGCTCCCAGTTGGTTATGAGATTCCTTTGTTTGCTGGCTTCATCTAAATCCTCCTCAGTTCCACAGTCGGATCTTTTAGATGGCCTTCTCTTCAGTGACGAAAATCATTGCAAAGTATGCAGAGATCTTGAAATGTTCCCGGATAAAAACCATTTTGTTTTACCCACAGTTAGGAGCTGAGTTGCCACAGGCAAGGATAAAAAGTAGCCCTTCCCACGATAAACCAATTTCTCCTCCCCTTGGAAATTAGTCACTGAATAACCTCAGCCCACACCCAACCACAGGCTACCACATGGGTGACTCAGTCCTTTGGTAATTGCTTATTGGGAGAAAACACCAAGGCAGGACTCAGAGAGGCCTAGGTCACTAGGTTAAGAATAAAGGAAATGTTACAGATAGACTTAAGGCAAACAGGACCATTAAACAAAGCAAACAACCAGCAACCATGAAAGGAAAGCATCAGAAAATCCAACAGGTTAATCACCCCCAGGACCAACTCTTGGATCTGTTTGTTGTGGAGTTAAAGATGCCGCTATAAAAACCTAGACCAGCACCTCAAACTCATTCTGCTGCCAGGCTTTTGAAGTGAGGAGCTTGGCAAGTGAAGGGAACCTGAGCTCTCCCTCAGGCCTGCCACACAAGAGGAAAAACAGGAGGGCTATCAAGGAGGCTGTCTACTAATTAACCCGCCTGGGTTCACCAAGCTGAACTTTGGGTAGCAGCCACTCATCTGTCCACGCAGCAATGGGCAGACACCTGCTATCATTCTGGAAAACACACCTGAGACAAGGAGAGGCGGACAGCACCAGCCACAGGCACCTGAAGAAGAGATTTCCCAAGGCAAGCCCAGCCCAGTGGCCCCACCCTAAGCAAGATGGAGGAGCAGCAGGCCGGGTGGTCTCTAGAGACCTGTTCCACAGTGGTGTCACCGAGGGACAGGGACGGCTGCAGTTCCTGCGTGAGGGAAGCAGGACGCATTTCCCTTGCTTAAAGATAGGCTTGTGCTTCTGAGACCATAGGGACCCAGTAGAAGCTAATTCCAACTAGGAATCCTGTGACAGGGAGCTAAACACTGGGCTGGCCTTACGCCACACCTAACGACCACGCTCTGGGCAGCCTGTGCATTTTTCAAACATTTTAAGGCTTTTAGAGGTTCTTGTTGACCAAAAGAATTCCATGACGTTTCTCAAGACCAAGGGCAGTCAGCATCGCAGGCTTTTTGAAAAAAAAAAAAAAAAAAAAAAAACCTGTTTACTGCTATCAGATCACTTCGGGGTTACTAAGGGAGGGAATGCAGAGCACGTGACACAGCCACCCTCCTAAAGTGTCTCATTAGAAACAATATTTGGATAAAGTGGTTGTAACAGATGCCACCAGAGAGGTTGGAAAAGAGGGGAAGGATTGTAAAAACCTTTGTTTTGAGTTTTTAATCTAATCATTGAGGGTTTGTTTTTTCTCACCAGGCTATATGGGAAGGGCACACCACCAGCCCTGAGGCATCTGGTCTACATTTGGGATTTTGTTTCTCCAGTCGCACACATGCACAGATCTTCCAGGAAAGGGGCTGCAGGGGCCAGCCTCCTTTGTCTGATAAAGCCCAGATTCCACCCTGCCCCATCTCCCAGAGTCTTGTTTTAAGGCCTAAGGCAGACTAATGAGCATGCGCCTTGGGGTTCTGATTGACCTGCTGTGTCTTCTGTGCAGGACAGTGTGTTCCAGGGACTATGTGTGAAGCGCCTCGGACCGTGCTGCCCTCCACTGGGAAACAGAAGCCGTGAACCGTTTCTCAGGGCTGTCCAGCCAAGCGAGCAGACTGCTCCACATGCAACACACAACTCCATGTCAGCTGCCTGAGGGAGCAGCGGCTTTGGGTGACCCTGTTCCCATGTGCTCGGTGGGTACCCAGTGAGACTAGGTCAGGCTCACCTCTCCCATCTCCTCCTGCCCACGTCATTCAGGGCAATTCCTTTCCACTTTCAAATGCTCCAGGGCACTGACTGTACAGCACACGCATGGCTTTGACATTACTGTAGGAATAACTCACCTGCAGGAGTCTGAAAGCCAGCCCAATCTTGCGGTGAATAAGTTAAATGCTCTCTAGTAAGCATGATGCTCACCCCAGAAAGGGGGTGGTGTTTGATATTCTAAGGCCCCAGACTGGTAGCTAATGAACCAGACAAGGCAATTTCCTAAACAATATCCTGGTGCCATATACAGGACCCACTGGCTTCACCAGAGTGGATCGCGCTCGTGGGACGAGGGCTCACTCAGGAGAACAC
>PVJX010012703.1:24981-49666 GCA_004027295.1 Dolichotis patagonum | reverse complement strand
AAAATTTCCCAAGCATAGAAAAAAGAAATGATATGCAGAGGTATGAAGCATACAGAACTCCAGCCACCTACAACCCAAACAGAGCTACACCCACACACATAATAATCAAGATCCCAGAAATTCAATATAAGAACAGAATATTAAAAGCCATCAGAGAAAAGAAACAGATCACCTATAAAGGAAAACCCATCAAAATCACAGCAGACTTCTCAACACAGACCATCAGGTCAAGAAGAACTTGGAGTAGAGTAATTCAAGCGCTGAACGAGAACAATCTCCAGCCCAGATTGATGTATCCTGCAAAACTCTCTCTAGAAATTAATGGAGAAAAAGATGCTTCCATGACAAAGAGGAACTAGGAGAATTTGTGACCACCAGTCCAACCCTACAAAAAATACTGAAGGACATTCTAGGGAGAGAGAACAAGGATACGAGCATTTCAGGAACAGTGGCAGAGAGGCCTCAGTGAACGAGGCAGACAGTGGAGTGGAAGAGAAAAATAGACTATCATTGGCAGAAAAATAGCATAGCAGAAATGAGGCAGAGAAGACAGGCTATAATCTCTAGTATAGAGGGCCTTGAAATACTAACAGAGAGAAACACAGGCAGAGTAGATCAAGAGATAGGGCCCATTGAGATGCTCTATATAGGGAGGCAGTGGGACCCAAAACAAGCAGTGCACCCTATGAGAGTGAAAGGGGAGGAATTGTCTAAAAAAGGGAGGCAGAGGATACTGTTAATGGGGTAACAAGATTTAGAATTTACATTATTCTCACCACTCTGCTTGGATGGATTATGTGCTGTTCCAGTTTGTCTACTTACACTAGACTTGAGGACATAGTCAGCTATCCCCAAAATAAGAGGACATATTATGGTAATCATCCCTAATTTCCTATCAACTTAATCTGAAGCCCTTTATAACTTATACTGTCTTATTATGACTGATCTTATTTGAATCTGGTTTGTTAGATTGCTACTCTGTATTGATTGATTTTATTTAAATCTGTTATGATTGATAGCATCAAGTCTAACTGTATAGGCAACTACACTGAAGATGACAAGCTTCACTAAGATACCCACTCTGGTTTGATTATTACTTGCTTTTGAAGTCTTATAGTGTCTCCAATGCTTCGTTTTTATTGTTGTTATATACTGCTGAGACACCATGGTAATCGTAGATCACCTTGTATTGCGGTTTTATGTGACTTTTCTGCCTCATGCTTTTCTAGGAATTGTTTTGTTTTATCTTGCTTTGTTTTGTTTTTCCTGCTAATACAGAAATGATAGATATACATGTAGAGACTCATGCATGTGTAGAACTTATAAACAGTTTACGAGAACCAACTATATAACACATGTTGAAATGAACAACTACTTTGAAGAAAAAGAGACACTACAATACCCAGTGCTGATTCCATAATGTCATGATGCAAAGTCCAGCAAAAACTATCACTTTTTGTTCAAGGTGATCTTAGCTTGCTTTGCCTTGTTTAAGTTCAACACACATGAAGGTATGGACAGCTGTTTTGAGGAGAATGAGAGACACTATGACAGCCATTCTTGGCTTCCCTAACGTCTGATCTTGAAGACCTGAAATGCCCTCCTCGTCCTGCTCAGATCAATTCCATAATAGGTTGCTTCAGGTGAATTCCCTGTATTTGACAATATGGACAACTATTTAGAAGAAAACAAGAGTCAATATGATAGAGAGTGAATATCTCCGATTGTCTAGTTTTGAAATTTATGTCTTACTTTGCTCTCTTGTGACCCGCTTTGTTCTGTTTTGTTGTTTAATTTTACCCTTTTGATATAATTGCATGTATATTTGAGTGTGTAAGATGGATGACCATATTGCTGTTTTTGTCAGATCGTGGAGCAGAACTGTTAACAGTCTCACTGTTTGAATGTCTACTTTACATGTTTTCACTTTGTAATTTGAACAACTATTTCCAAGAAGTCAGTATGTAATTTGTCAAGTAATAATTTCTTAGGTTTTTTTGTTGTTGTTCTTTTCCTTTTTTCCTTGGAATACTGTACTGTTGCTACCCTTTATTCTGTTTTGTTTTGTTTTGTTTTTCTCTTTAAATAAAATTATTTAAAAATATATATATAGGGCACTTATGTGAGTTTCTGGCTAACAAGAGGCTTTGTAATGTACCCCACGTGACGCTTGGCGTGTATTCACACTAACAAGGAAGGCACTATTTACCTGCAACTCACAGTGGTCTGTGTCTTTTTTGGCAGCCCCGGTGCTGGTCTCCAGGCTCTGCCCTGCAGACCCCAATGCTGTGGAAGGGGTTGGCAGGGTAGGGAGCTGGTTGTGCACCTTCCTCCCCCCTCTCCCGGATATCAACCAGATCTTCCCTGGGGACCCGAGTCTGCCCATCTCTGGGAAATGGTGTTGGTGGGGGGACAGCATGGCTGCTACCACTGTGGCTCTGGGAGGGATGCTTCCGGCTGGGGACTGACCTGGAAGCGAGCATTGGTCCTCAGACTCCACTGGGGTTGCTCAAGGAGAGACGCTGGCGGTGGCACTGGGCTCCATGCCATGGGCTTCCTGCAGGGACAAGAGGACCACAGAAGGAGGAGGCCAAGATGCACCAGCAGACACTCAAGGGCTGAGAAAGCTGAAGCCATTTTAGCACACAGATTGTCCCTGTGGGCCAGCGGGGAGCATGAAAGAGCCAGCGAGAGCCTCACCTGAGACTTGGTCTTCTGAGTCCACAGGCCCGAGGGATGGTGAGCTCACCCCAGGCCACCCTGACCCCAGGCCCTGTGCAGAGCCAGCCTGGCTGCTGCCCAGACCTTGGCCAGGGAGGGAATCGAGCACCAAGTGGAGGTGGAGTCAGCTTACAAGGGGAAGCGCAGCAGGTCCGTAGTCACGGCCGTAAGATGAGGCCCAGCGTGATCAGCAGAGCCTCGAGGCCTCCTCAGCTTTCTTCTCGGAACAGGACAGAGCACGCCTCTGCACAGCCTCCGAAAGGTCAGGGAGAACACAAAGGTTTCCTCCCCCACCTGTGCTTCGCTCGCTGTGCGGTTAAATGCAGCAATAGTCACAGTGTCCATGTCATTAATAGGTGCCTTTGTGCAGGGCTCTCCACAAGGCCAGTGGGGAAGGTGGTGGCTTCTCCAGGACAGTGCTTTGCTGGACAGCCCAAGTGTGAATCCTTGTCTCAAACCACCCTGCTCCTCTGCTGTCATGGTGGGTGTGACAGTCACACTGCTCTCTGCTGAGCCAGGGATCCACCCCAATCTCTTCCAATGGACCAGTTTGGGCAGCTGTTACTAGCAAGCGATACCCACAGTCACCACTGGATTAGGACCTGGTAGGCACAAGGACCTTGCCAGCATCCTGCAGGGACACAGAGGCTTGGGGGTGGTGCACCTCATCTCTTCTCCGACATTCGCCCAGAGTCGCTGCTCCTGGAAGGTGTTCTCCTGTCCACAGCACGTCACGTCACTGAGGAGTGGTCTACACGTTGCACTGTGCGACTGGGCTCTAGGGGCAAATGCACAAGTCCTTCCACCACTTCGGTGAGGGCCTTGGGCAGGCTGCTCCCCACCTGGGGGCTCCTCCTCGCATCTCTACAGACCCTGTAACAGCACCAACGCCTTGGGCCTGGGGAAAGGGCAGCTGGAGTCACAGTGGCTTCTGCAGAGGAGGGCACGTGGGCTGTGATGATGATGATAACATTCTGCAGCGGGGTCACAACCTTAACGGCCTCCTTTGCATTTGGAGTTAGTGGTAGCTCATGGCCTGGAGCTTAACTCGGGCACCCCAAGGTCAGTGTCAAAGGTCACCTTGCTGCCTGACTCGCTCTGCTTCCGAGTGATGCCCAGGGTGGAAGGGCAGCGAGGTGATTTGTTCTGTGACTTCCTTCTAGCCAAGGAGTCTGCATTTGCCATTACTTTCTTTATATATTACAAACCTGAAAATATCAATTTTATTTCACAGCAAGGAAAAAGTCAAAACTATAACACAATAGTGTTTCATGCCTCCCAGAAAAGTAAAACCTTGAAAACAAAAAGAATCAGTGGTGATTTTAACACTTGTACAGCACTGGTGAAAGTTTGGTGCAGACAAAATGGAACAGAATTGAGTCTTTTGTAACAATTTTGAACTCACAAACCCTGTGATTCCACATCTTCCCCCTTTGGCATAACCATAGAAACTCTTGTGCATATGTCCAGAAAATCCATGCAAAAATATTTATAGCAGCACTTCCCAGTGAGAGCAAAGACCTGGGCCAACCCAAATGGCCTTTGCTGCAAAATAAGATTTAAATGTTTGGTACCTGCATGCAGTCTAATTTTATACAGTAATGAAACAGAAAGTATGGGTGTGTGTAAGCAGCAATTCCAAGACATACGATCGACTTCTAAAAATCATGGGATATGGTGTTTCTATTTATATAGGGTTTAAGTATGCTGCTGTCACCTGGAAACCGGGTCAGGTGAGCCCCTCCAGGGTTCCACAGAGCAGGAAAGGCCACAGACAGAGCAGGAAAGGCCACAGAAGGAGTCAGGCCAACCTGGTCCATTAGCACCCATTGCGCCAGCCCTGAAACCCGGATCCATCCAGCTCTGATGGAGGCCGCCCCGCCGTGCGCACCTGTGACAGTGTGATCTGGGTCCGCATCTCACGAAGCCGAGGGGTGAATGTGAGGACAGACAAAGGAGGCAGGAGGGACTCACTAAGGAGAGAGAGATGGCTCCCCAGAGTCAGGAGCGGAACCGAAAGTGAGGCATGTAGCAAGCGTAGTCTGCGGGTGTCTCTTGGCCTCTATGCTATCCAAGGCGCTTATTAAAAGCACAGAGTGAGAAGGAAAAATGGTTTCCAGATAGGTAGGTGCAGAATTTGTCATAGCGGCATCTGTCACTTGCTTGCTACCTAAGGGCTTGTCACATCCCTGAACTTAATTGTCCACTTGGTTCTTGTGAAATCTTGACCTCAGGCCTCCACCTCCCTGACCAAGGCCTGGTCATCCTTGCTCTGCCTTTGGCCCAGTCCCTACCTCCTCGCTATGTTCTAGAATACTTCAGACATCTGATCGTTTCTAATTCTTGCACCATTTTGACGAATGCCATCAAGAACCCATGAAAGGAGAGGAAACTCCTGGCATGACTCGCTTAAAATAACCTAAGCCACAGGGGCTGGGGCTGGGGCTGGGACATCTCACAGGCATTCACAGGTCGGCCTCCAACTCTCCTCTCAAGCCTTCCTTCCTTCCTTCCTTCCTTCCTTCCTTCCTTCCTTCCTTCATTCCTTCCCACTATTTGTTAAATGCCTGACAGGCACCAGGCACCCTGTTAGGAATTCAGAAAGAAGAGCAAAGAAAAAGCAAAAGCCCTCACAGTCATCCAACTTATGGTCCAGTAGGAGAGACAAAAGGGGAGTAAGCCCTGAGGATGGAGTCCAGGTGGTCAGTAGTGCTAGGGTAAGAGAGGGCAAGGAAGGGGAATTGGGAGGCTGTTTCGGCAATGGGGAGACAGGGCCCACATCTGACCCCGGAAAAAAGAGGAGAGGGACCCTTGAGGGTAACTGGGGAACCTTGTAGATAACCACTGTTTCAGGCAGGGCGTATTTCGTTCAGCCAGTCACCATGCGCTTGTTTGCTTTGAGTGAGGAGGACTGGATTTGCCAATGAGAGAAGGTGGTGGCCTCCGGGAAAGTCAGAGGGAGGCTGAGTGAGAGCTACTTGCTTTGCAGGTTTTAAGAGGACTGAGGCACCATCGAGGAGAAGGGTGTGGACGAGAAGCAGAGGGTGACGATGGACACGGAGAGGGTCCAGTTGAGGGGAGGCACGAGGCACCTGTCCTCCCGGGAGGGCCCCGCTCATTTCCCACCCTGCGCCAGCTCTGATTTTCCTCCAGGTCTGGCAGTCACCGCCCCCGCTTCTGGCTCTGCCTCGGTGCTGGACGGTCGGTCTGGGGCCTCAGCTCCACAGGCTCGGGACACTGGTCTGTGCACATCCTCGGGGGAGCTGCTGCATCCCAAGACCCTGGAGAGTGGCACCTCTGCCCCCCGAACTTCAGGCCTGCAGGAGGCTCCGCCTGGGCGTGCTGTACACCTCGGCCATGGCGCCTCTTTCCCCACCTCTCCCAGCTCTCTCTCTGGTGGCTTCTCAGTGGCGCCTCCATCTCCAGCCACCAACATGACCCACCTGTAACACCACGGCCACTTCCTATAGGATACTTTCTTTTCTGGTTTTATCCTGCCCGGACCCCATAGCAATCAATCCTTTAACGCAGACGTTAGCAGATGATCCGCTTTAATGCTGGCCCCACACAGAGCCCCTCACCAGACTTCGGGGGGCTGGTAGACTGAGCTCGCCTAGCAAAGCGCACGAGGCGTTGGAGATCTGCTGCCAAGAATATATAAATGCACCCAGAGACGCAAGCTTTGAACGCTGGGCAGACACAAGCGCTGAGGGCCCCTCAAGTTGCCTGGGGTCAAGGGCGAGAGGGGGCCCCACAGACTAACGTTGGCCCGAGGCAGCCCTTCCAGGGTGGTCCTTGCACCACTGCTGCAGAGGGGACACTACACAGGGAAAGATTCAGGCAAGTGGGCCAATCAGCATCCCCTCTTCCTGGCCCCAGGGCTCACTGTGATGTCACCAGGGTCCAGCTGTGTGCCATGTATCTGTGATGCTTGCTGGATCCAGGCCACTGCCATGGCGACCACACAGGCTGGAGATGAAGTTGGGCAATTGTGGACTTCCGGGTCAAGATGTTCTTGCTTCTGATTGCATTGCTCATGGCACTCAAGGGACAATGCGAGGACGAGCCAGGTGGGTGCCAGGCCAGCCCCCAGCAGAGCATGGGTGCGATGCATCACCTTGCCTCTGCCTCCCACAGAGGGTGCTGAGTTAGAGACAAGGGCTCAGAAAACGAGGGTGGAACTGGTGAATCGGGTGGACTTCAGGGCTCAGCGGCGATGCCACCGCCTGGGGCCTAGGCCCCGAGCTCCCGAAGCACAGCACTGAGGGAAGTGCAGCCCAACACGCAGCAGTGCTGCTCCCAGCTCCACCCTCTTCACGGAAACGCAGGGTCCTTCTGGGCCCAACAGCCTGGCACAGGCAGGGGTCGGGGCAGAGAACACGGCTGCCCAGTGCTCTTTCTGTAGGATCTCGGTGGCTTTCTATCCACACCGGGTGGCTCGTGTCATTTCATTTGTGTTTCCAAGATGGACCTGTGCACAGGAGCACAGCACACTTGCCCGCAGACCTGCCCTGCTGTAAGGCTATTCCCAGCCTGTTTACAGCTCTTTCCGTTTTTTGTTTTTTTGAAGAATGATCTGTTCCTATAGTTTTTGTTATTCAAGGGAGTTTTAGAAGTTGATTTTCAGAACTGTTATAAACTGTAATAGTGTTAACTCTTTTGTCTCTTCTCTGTGTTGTAAAATCTTTTCTCCTAATTCTTTAGTACTCTCCTGGCTTTATTTTGGACCGAACTGAAACTGAAAGTTTATGTAACAAATTTACCAATATTTTTACTTGTACTTCTAGGCTTCTATTTGATACATCGAAGGGCTTTCTCATTTCAAGATTAGGAGCATAAGATCCCTTGAAGGGAGGACAGCACAAATTTTGAAGTCAGACTGTGTTCTAACCACATTTCTCCCGCGTGCTTGCTGTTTGGGGATGAGTTACTTACTGCATCTGTATTTATTCCCTTTCTGTAAAGTGATCACCTCAGGGCTTTGTGAGGATCAAATGTGCATAAAGCTCTGAGAACTGTACCGGGCACTGCAAATACTCACAATTTGTCAACTGTTTATTATTCTGGAACTTTTACCATTTCACTTTCTAAATTTACATTTCCCACCCCGAGTTGGAAGAGATCTTATGTCTTCTATTTATACTTATAATCCATTTGGTAAGCTAAGGGCCATGTCGTTTGTGGCACAATAGGAACCGAAGGACAAAATGAGCCAGATACAGAAAACACTCACCAAACGCTGCCACCCACAGCGAGAAGCCAAGAGCGTCAGTCTCAAAGGGGAGGGTACAATCTTGATCGCAGGAGGCTGGCAAGGTCAAGAGGAGAGAACAGAGAGAGGCTGGATAGGGGGTGACAAAATACAGGTGGACAGGAAGAATGCGTTCCAGGGTCCTGCAGCCCAGTGACAGTGTTCCCAACCACCTGTTGTTACCTATTTCGAGAAGAACCTGAAGAGCTGAAGGTTTTTAAGACAGAAATGACGAGGTGGTTAGCACCCGGGCTGCTGCAGCAACCTCTGAAAATATGAAATCTGATTCCACTCACAGCCTAGGTGACTCCCCGCAGCTTCACTGCGGGGTACAGACCTCAGGGCTCCTCGCCAAAGCCACAGGAGTTGACCAGGCCCTCAGTGCTGCGGGGACCTGGATCCGCCCCTTTGCAAAGCTCCAAGAGCCCAGGAGGCTCCCGTCGCTGGCTCCAGCCTGCATTTCCTCCTCTTCCTCAGCGCTGGCGCTGGCCCAGTGCTGCACGTTCACCCTGCTGCTTAGGGCAGGTGACGTCACCCCTGTTCTCAGCCTCCGCGGGAAAGAGGCTGCAGCTGGCATAGTCCAGCAATTGCACTTTTAAGTTTTCAATTATCTTTCTTTTCTTTGTTTCTGTCTGTTCTTTTTTTCATTTCAGTCTTTCCTCTTAGGAGTTTTCCACATTTTCTGAAATGTCCTTGTACAAAAGAGCTCTCATCTGTTTTTCTCCTAGTGATTATTCAAACAAACATATTATCCAGGTATATTTTGTGCATTACGTTTTGGAGTAGTTTTGTGTGATTTTCATTTATTAAGCTTGGTTTTAACTCAGGGCCAGTCACGACAGACCTGTCTTTTGCTGCATGATCTAATAGAAACTTGTCACCTGTCCCTTTTTACACCAGCCTGAAGTTCTCTCTTCCCCCAGACACTGGAGGGCAATCACCTATCATCCCAGTGGAGTCTGCCTGGGGACACGGAATATTCTCCCCCTGAGGAGTTGGCTCAGGGGTGGCATTCCTCCAGCATAGGCGGGATTGTCCCCTGTGTAGGGGGAGATCTGGATTCGGGTCTCTTCTCTCTTTGTGGTGATTGTCTTGGACGCAGTCTGTTTCCAGAGTCAGGTGACCCCACACGTTTCCCGGCAGAGATGGCTCAGCCGCCTCCTCACCCAGACCACTGAGGGTCGAGAAAGGTGTCATGAAGTCAAGGCGTCGCTGCAGCCTGTCCAAGAGAGGACAAGTGACCGGGAAAAACTGTCTCCTTCTCATTGCCTGCCTGGGCCACAGGATTTGCCTCTGAGCTGGGGGGAGTTTCAGGAATCTGTGGTGTTTTTCTCATTTTGTTTCCAGAACTTTGACCCATGAGGAACTGTCGAATAGTGATGTTGTTAGTGTCTCTTTCATCCTGCTAAAATGATACCATAGCCTGAAAGTGCTCTGGGTTTGTTATATTAAATTGGTTCTTCTAATTTCAGAATAGATTTAAAAACAATGTATTGTGGTCGGTCTCAGTATGGATTGAGGATGGGTGTATTATGTATTGTGAGAACACGGTGCACATGTGTGTGTGTGTGTGTGTGTATTTATAAGCCATCTTTCTTCAAAGTCATTTTATAGTTATTTTACAATTCCAACAAAGCAAGTCAGAGTTTTACCTGGGACATTTAGGTGCTTTTTCATATATATATATTTATTATATTATTTTTACACCAAACCCCTTTTCATTGCTTCTCATTTTCCCAGGCTGACCAGTTGCAGGATTCTTTCAAGAATCACTTTGCTGGGACTGGGACGTTGTCTATTTTCTGTGTCACCTGCACCCTCCCCTGTTCTCCCCCCCACACACACCTTCTTTGGACCTGATAAGGTGGATCCTCTGGTGTATCAGCTCTCGGGTCCAAAGCCGCCTTTTACACCCGCCCTGGCTTCTAAGCATTCCTCTTAGCTCCCGCACTGACCTTCCTTTGGGAGTGGTGCTGGAGGGCCACCGCTGAAGGCGGCTGATTCCACTTCCTGCTCCTGCAGCAGGGGGTGCGTGTGGGGATGTCTGGCAGAGCTCAGCTTCAGCCACATGTCCCTCGGTGAGCTCAAGCCCTGCTCCCACTTCAGCGACCCTTGCTGTATAAATAAGCCCCATGGCCTCTGTCTATTGGTCCCTAAATTATTATTATTATTATTATTATTACTATTATTGCAGCAAGTTGACTCCTTTAAGCTCAAAAGCCTGTAATGCCAAACTCAAAGACTTACACATGCGGTCGTTTTAAACAGAGTCCACAAGCAGCGCTTGAATCCTCCGGAGCCTGCCTGCTTTGCACCCCGGAGGCCATGCCGAGCTTTTGGTAGTGACAGCCAAGAGGAAGCCGGTGGCGCTGAGGACTTGAGCCCCTGCTGCCCTTGGCACCTGTCTGACTCCCCACAGGGCTCGAGATCTATGTACTGCCCTGCCTTAGCCACTGGGTGGCCTCACGCTGTCAGGGCGCCCCTGCCTGCCTCGCCCAGCTGGTGTGAGCTTCCTTTTCTTTCCGTCTGCCTCAGGATGAGCTCCCGCCCCGTGACCCAGCGTTCCCAGGAAGTGAGGAGTAGATGCCAAAGGGAGTGCAATTTGCAGCTGCTTTCTGGCTCTGCCCCCTTGGGCCACTCACTTGCCCCCTCTGGGCTTTGTGCGGGCCTTAGCTAGGAAGGTGTCGGGAGTGTGGGACAAGGCTTTGCCCGTGCAGCTCACGTGCCCCTGTGTCATGGAATAAAAACTAATGGTCAGCTTAACACCAGCTGAATTAAATCAGCATGGTGCTGCGTGTAGACGGCCACCTGAGGAAAGTTGCCAGCATAAAAGGGAGACATGGAGAGGGAGAACGGGGTGTTGTGGGTTCCCCTAAGTGTTGCTGTTTGGAGCCGTTGGTTCTCCTGGAGGAGTTTGTCATGCTGGTTTCCCCAGTATGCATTCGACCATTATCATTAAAGAAGCGCAGGACCTTGCTGGTGAGAGTGGCTGCGGCTCACTTTGCGGGAGCTCTGGTCCTTACCCTGAGCATCACTTCCTGGCTTCGAAGGGGAAGATGTGTGCCATTTAATCTCCAGGAGAAGCTTGTGATGCTGGCTTTCTGGCATGTGCTCGACTCTTCTCATTGTCAGAGGAGCTCGGGACCTCGTGTCACTGAGGATGGCTGTGGTATTTCTCAGGGCAGCCTGGTCCTTATTTCGAGTATGACTTCTTGGCTACAGTGTAGAACCCTCAACCTATCAGCCCAGCTCCTTCACCCCACTGGCATAGACTTTCTAGCTTCCACCACTGACCTTTGAGCCTTCCCAGCAGATCTATAAAACAGACTGGCGTGGGTCCTAGCTGTGGGCTCTGGACCTCCAGCTAGACTCGAGGGAGGCACTGTCCTGGGCTCTGGGTCTTCATGTGGACTCATGCAGGACATTGCTGGGGCATCCAGGCTCTTGGCTGAATATTCTGTGTCTTTAGTGCTGTGGACAGGTTCCTGTACTTTTTTGTGTTTAACTCTGGGTGACCATCATAAAATAACATTATAAATTCTGTGTCCTGGTTGTAATTGTTCTCCTCACAACCCCTGACTACAGCGCCCTGGCTCCTCCTCTTTCAGAATCAGTCCGCTGTGGCTACAGACCTGCCTTTCCCAACTCATCATGGCTGCCATTCCGTGAGATGCTGGAAGTCCAGGATGGCGAGTTCCCCTGGCAAGTGAGTATCCAGATGTCCCAGAGGCACCTCTGCGGAGGCTCCATCATACATCGGTGGTGGGTCCTGACGGCTGCACATTGCTTCCCAAGGACCCTGTAAGTGCCTGGACCACCGTCGTGTTTTACACTGTGTCTCATCTACATGTTGTCTGGGCTGTCGCTCAGTGGATTAGTGTGCAAGGCTCCCGAGGCCGTGGGTTCGGTACCTAGTGTGTTCCAGTTGCTTTGGACCCAGAGTCTCTGCTCTCCACCCACTCTCTCCTCTTCACCTCCTCTACCATATACAAAGGTGGGCCACTAGTTCCGGAGTGTCAGCATGGCTTCCCTTCTCCCTGCTGTACTTTGACATGAAGGTGACACATTGGACAATTCACTCTGTGTACACTCATTGGGCACCTACTCTGTGAGTGCTAGACGGCCAAGCACTCAGTCACTGAGAAACTCCCGTCCTCTTCTCTGGGGTGGATCCACCCCATTTCCACTGGCCAGGGGTTCCCTGGGCTGCTGGTTCCACCAGCTCTGAGATTGGCTGGGTCTGGGCCCCACAGCCACCTACCCTATGTTTAGTCACTGCCAAGGCCACCAGGGCGCCCCCGCTACTCTGGATTTCTCTGTACCTAGAGTTTTAAATTCTATGGGCTGTGGATGAGTCTGTGAGTGTGCTACACCCCATGACTACCATTAGCGCAGATGTTTTTTATATTCATCCTTCAGATTTGAAATGGCGGTGGTAAATGTCACTGTGGTCATGGGAGCCAAAACATTCCATGACATCCGCTTAGAGAGAAAGCAGGTGCAGAAGATCATTCTTCATAAAGATTACAGGCCGCCCCAGCTGGACAATGACCTCGCCCTGCTCCTGCTGGCCACTCCGGTACAGTTCACTCACTTCAAAATGCCCGTCTGCCTGCAGGGGAAGGAGGAGTCCTGGGACCGCTGTTGGATGGCAGAGTGGGTATCAGCTTATGGGTATGGTATGTGTCTCCCTTTCAGGACCCGTAGAAGGCCCACAGCTGGGCTGCCCTGGGGAGGGCAGCGTGATGCTCTGGATGGGGAAGACTTGGATCTGAAATTGGCACAAGATTCATTCTTTCTTTCTTTCTTTCTTTCTTTCTTTCTTTCTTTCCTCTCTCTTTCTTTCTTTCTTTCTTTCTTTCTTTCTTCTTTCTTTCTTTCTTTCTTTCTTTCTTTCTTTCTTCTTCCTTCCTTCCTTCCTTCTTTCTTCTTTCTTTCTTTCTTTCTTTCTTTCTTCTTTCTTTTCTTTCTTTCTTTCTTTCTTTCTTTCTTTCTTTCTTTCTTTCTTTCTTTCTTTCTTTCTTTCTTGTTGCTGTTAGTACTGGGGATGGAACCCAGGCCCTTTGCACTAAGCTACAGCCCTGGCTGGTTTTTTTCTTTTCTTTTTTGAGACAAGGTCTCACTAAGTACCTGAGTTCCCCAGGCTGGACTTGAATTTGCAATTCTGTCTCAGCCTCCCAGTGTGCTGGGATAAGAGGGATGCACTTCTGAACTCGGCTCTTCGCTTTCTTCTCCCTCACCTTTTCCCGTCTGTGTAACGACAGTAGTGACCTCCTCAAATAAGTCATGTGGTTTGAAATAATGGAATTACATGATCAGGCCCTCATTAAAAGCTTAGGACAACTAAGGCTGAGGCAGAGTCCAGCCTGGGCAGAGTCCAGCCTTAGTAATGTAGTGAGACCCTGTCTCACAACAAACCATTCCCAGGGGTTAGGAGTGCAGCTTAATGCAAAGGCCCTGGGCTCAGTCTCCATTACCGGAAAAACAAAATAGAATAAAAAGAGCTGGGTACATAGGAGACTCTCAAAACAGGGTGGCAGTGAGAGTTTTCATGGATCCTCCATAAAACTGTTTAGAATATCCCTTCAGGGGAGGCCGACAGTGCCCGACCCTCTCTGCTGAGCACACAGTGTGCACCATCAGCCAGCCAGTGGTTCCCTAGACCTCAGGAACTGATGACTCGGCCACTGTGCCCACAGGACAGCGGGCTGGAAGGAAAGGAGTGGGGTGGGACAAAGGCCAGGTGCTCCCATGTGGAAGAGCATCAGGGCTGTTTTCTGCCTCAAAACGATGCGCCTAGTCGCACCCTTGTCCTGGTTTTTCCAGTTGGCTTGGTAGAGGCTCTGGCCACCTTGATCCTGAAGTTGGGCCCTTCTCCACTCTGCACAGGCAAAACCAGGCTGCAGGGAAAGTGACCATGCAGGAAGCTCCGCCCAGTGCCCTGCAGAGGGTGGGTGGTGGCTTTTGTGGGCTGCTCCTGGAGGGAGGGAGCATCTTACATTGAGTCATTGAGCAAGGAGCCACCTGCTGGGGCTACTGAGTGGGACCTTACAAGACCATCTGTGAGTAGGTGACCCACAGGGCCTTTCAGTCTCCCAGGGCTGTCACCCTGCTTGGTGGGGGGTTGATCACTGTTGGTGGCCAATGCCCTGACCCTCATGCACTGGCTTCCTCCTTTGGTCAGGCATGTCCAGTAGCCAGAACATGCAGCTGCAGAAGCTGAGAGTGACACAGCTCAGCTGGAAAGTGTGCTCGGAGATGGTGGAGCAGCTGTCCAGGAAGCTGCTCTGTGCCTGGCAGGAGCTGGACACCAATGGCAACTGCAGGGTACTCAGCCCCACTGGGACCATTCACAGCTGCTCCATCTCTCTGGAGTCCTGGGGGGATCCCTGGCCCTGTGTCCTTCACTGGAGGCTCCTGCGAAGCTCATAGACTGTTTCTCTTTTCTCATTCCCAGGGCGACAGTGGGGCACCGATGGTGTGTGCTAACTGGGGCACCCGCAGGCTCTTCCAGGTGGGCATCTTCAGCTGGGGCCTGACCTCCGGCTCCCGGGGGAGGCCCGGCATGTTTGTGTCTGTGGCTCAGTTTATTCCATGGATCCAAGAAGAGACGCAGAAGGAAGGCAGAGCCTACACCCTATCTGGTAGCCCCAAGAGCTCCCTGACTTGTGGCCCTCAGGGCCTCGTAGCGCTGGGCCTGGGGTCTCAAGTGCTGCTCGCTGCCATACTCACTTGATAAACGGAGTCACAAGATGTCAGAGCCTCATTTTCCTTCTCCTTTCTCCTTTCTGTTCTCTCCTTTCCAGCTGCAAGCAGCTAGGAGCATCAGTTCACAGCAATCCAGGAAGTCAGGCATGAGCTTAGTTCTCCTGATCGCCAGGCCCAATGGGGGAATATCTAACACGGAGCTGGAAAGGGGTGCACCAGCACATGGGGGTCCTGACAGACAACTCTGAACTCTGACATGGAGGCCCAAGGGAGGCTTAGGAAAGTGCCGAAGGGGAGATCACCTCAGGTTCCTTGTCCATGAACAAGGAAATTTGTCTGGATCAATGTTAAGGTCCTACATCGCCCTGAAAGTCTTGTCTCTCTTTGTTACCCCAGCAGTTTCCAGTTCTGCTTCTGGTGGAGTTCAGTGCCCAGCACAGACCTTCACCCAGGAGTCCCCTAGTCCTGCAGTACAAATGCTTTAACATCCAGGGCCAGGGCCAGGGGACATTGGTCCAATTTGGAGCTTAACATGGGAGATTATGACTTGGAATTTAGAGGTTACCCCTTTTGCCTCTTCTTACTAGATAACAAATAGAACTAGGTGGCCGGGGAAGCAGCAGTGTCTCCCTGCTCCCCACACAGGGGTGATAGAAAGAGGACCACTGTTGGGTGGCCAAGGTAGCTGCTGGCTTGGGTTTCCTGGGAATCAGGTTGTGTGGGAGGTGAAATGGGGGTGCTCTGGGGATGGACATGTTGGGGGAGGAGAAAGCAAGACCAGACAGAGAAGGTGGGTGTCTCTGAGGCTCGGCTGGCCTTCCAGAGTTGTCCCGAACTGGGGTGAGGGACTCCAATTTGACATGCCCTGCCTGTTGACCAAGCAATGACTGACAATGCCTTGGTCAGTCATTCAAGTTGGGCTTTTCCCAGGAGGAAGCCAAGACCACCTTGGGAAATGGAATAGGCTCGATTCAGCCAAGGTAATTCTCAAAGAGAGTTGCTGGTTGGGAAAACAGGAGCATTTCTGAAGGAGGAAAGTGGGCATCACGTCCCAGCAGCCACCATGCCGGGTAATGGAAACCATGGTGAAATTTCCAGGATTGTTCCAGCCCCAAAGACCTGACTGTACAGGAGGTGCTGGCTCTATCCTATCCCAGCTCGACCCCCACTGGAACGTGTTCTGCAAGACCCCAGAGAGGCAGCACAAATGGTGACATCCTGCCATGCATTTCCTCACACGGCAGCTCCGGCTGACACCCCGTGTCCTGTCCTCACTACAGCACACATGCAGCACACATGCAGATAAGGAAGAAGATGACAATCAGTGCTCACTGACCAGGACACCACCGTGGCTCCCATCCACTGTCTTATCCCAGAACCACTAACCTCTTGCTGTGCATGACAATGGAGTCACACTGGTCCACCGTGCTGTGTAATGCTCACCATACTCTGGGAATAAGGAGTGATGAGTCCCTTACATGAGCTGCTAACACACATACTCTAGCGGTTATAAGAGAAATCTGTAAGAGTCAGGGTGGTAACACATCAGTAAAGATCTTGGGGACCAATACATCTGGACATCCCTAGAAAGTCCCCTTAAAGGACAAATTGTGGCCCTCTACACCTGCTGTCACCATGAAGGAGATGTGGCAGGGGGAGGTCCTTTTTGGATTGTACACAGTGTACTGGGAAACTCCAACTCATTTAAGGTGGCTGCTAGCGTTTCCTGCAGAGACCAGGGCTCAAGGCAAGAGTGGGCTTTGCCCAGAGCTCGGACTAGTGCAAGCCACATCGCCAATCCCCCCATGTGATCCGTAGATCAAACGGTGCAAGGACGAAAGTGTTGGCTCGCTCTGCAGGCTCACTTCCTCCTCCCTTTTGGCGGTCAGGCGAGCTCCACGGAAGGAGGACAAACACTGGTGCTGGGTCCCTGACTCCAGACACGCCTATTCCCAAATCACAAGGCCACCACTGTAGGGATTTCAAAGATGTTCCGTGTCAGCTCCCATCCAACACATCTGTCAAGCATTGTGGGGGTGGAGCTACTCTCTCCTGCCACGCAAGTGTGGCAGTTGTAGACCACTGACACCCAGGTTAAGTTAGCGGGGATGCAGGGGTTGGTGCTCCACTGTCTGCCCTGGGTCTTCCTCCCAGTGAATCCTGGTGTCTGTCCATGTGGCCATGGTGGAAATGGACATTAGAGCACCTGAAAAGCCAGGTAGGATGGCTGTAGGTGGCCAGGGATTTTAAAATTTTTAGTAGAGAATAAAGATCTTGTGATTTAATTCCCACCATGCTACAGGATTGTCAAAGGGAGAGAGCAATGGTCTGCTTGGAATGGAAATTTAAGGTTGGGCTTCAGAGAGTGTAGGTATGAAGGTGTTGGGGCCCTGGCATTGACCTTGGCTGCAGAGAAGCCTCTCTTGCCCCTTATGCCAGCTGACACAGGGGACATTATCTCCACCCTGCATCTGCAGGAGCCCATGCACAAGGGCTTGGACTTCAATGGGCCCATTTGGGGTCAGCCTTGAAGGACGTGGTGAGGGCAATTCTCTCTGCATGCGGAGCCTTGGCTGGTGCCCTTGGCTATCTCCTCCACATGGAGACGGAGGTCTGGGTAAGCCTTGTGGCAGTGTTGAGTAGCTTGGTCTGTTGGGTAGGGCTTAGAAGCAGCAAGACCCGAAGACCAGAAGCACAGAGAGGTCAGGGGACAAGGCCTGTTGTAATCCAGATTAAGCCAACCAGGAGTAGAGAGCCTAGAGCCTGGGGATTTTTATCAGTGCATGTTAGTTATACAGAATAATGGGTCTATGTACATAACACAGTTTGATCCTTCCCACCCCTGGGGTTTCAATGGTCACCCTCCTTCCCAATTAGCAGCCCTCATGGCAACACCTAAAGAGGTCACTGTGAGGCCAAGGTCTGCTGTAGTTCTGTCACTTTCAGGGGCAGCTCTGGGTTGGGCTTTTGGTACAAGAGGCAACAGATTCTCTTAAAGTCAGTTGTAGAAGCTTTTCTGGCTCTTGGATTATACCTCAGAGTTGAAAATTTAAAGTCCTGAGATTTTTGGGTTTTAGTTTTGTTTTTATTTCTGTAAACATTCCACTGCATTTAGTACCTCTTCCACCAGAGCATTCTATTGCAAAAGAAAGGTTCCTTTTCATAGGTAACTGCTTTTAGTAATGACAGATGATCACCTGAGTCACTGTTTTGTTGTTGCTTACCATGGGTTACCAGAGACCACTGTTCCCCTGGTGATGAGGTAATATTTTGATTGGCTTCAAACCACACCAGGCCTGACAGTGCACCTTAGATTCTTATCTTTGCTGTTTTATTTCCCAGAACCGTGTTCAGTACCAAGAACTGAATCAGGATTCTGTGTCTCCTGCAGAAAGGGATGTATCACAGGAAATAGATGTTTATTGGGCCCCCAAAAGAGCTAAGAGAAGCTCCTTGTGGGAGCTCGGGGGCTCACTGCTAACGGTCTCACGATTCTCCCTAGCAGCAGGGAGACAGGGTTTGCAGAAGAGAGCCCAAAGTTCAAGGCCAAACCTTGTGACCTCCATCTGCTGAGCTCTGATGCTTGCTCAGGCCCATACAGGGAAATAAAGACTTCTCCACCTTCTGCCTCCCAAAGCTTGGCTGAAAACCTCAATTCTAAGAATCCCAGCTTCTCAGTGCTCAGCCTCCGCTGAGCATCCCTGGGAGCATCGGTAAGGCAGAGGTGGCACTAAACACCACGCAATGTCAGCGACCGTGGGACTCAAGAAAGTCAGGGTGGCTCAGGTGGTCAACCCCATCCTCCAAGAGAAAGTGCTAGAAAATACTTCTTTGTATCCCTTTGTATCCCTCCTGCTCCAGTTCCCTCTCTAGGTCCTTTGCTGTCCTTCCCAGGGTCCTGGCAGGCTGGGTCCTAGAGCTCGAGTTCCCCGGGATCCTCAGTGCTATGGGGGCTGCCTTCAGCAAGGTCTGACACAGGTATGAGGACAGGAGGTGAGCAGATTTCCTGATTCTGTCCTTTTCCTGTTTAGGCCCCCACACTGCCCACAGCTACGTCCCTTCAGGCTCGGTTCCTTCTTGAACCTCCGCATGACACACATACCTGCCATTCCCCGGGTCCCAGGAATATGCAGTCATCTCCTCGCCGGTGGCCTCCGGGACAGCCCGCTCACCTCTGCTGAGTCTCTCATGACACTTGCGCTTTGAGGGCCTACACTGAAACACCTCCACTTGAACTCCTGGAGTGCAGTTCTGCCTCCATCTCAACCCTCCCTAATCACATGCCCAAGGCTGGCCAGCTGCAGAGCCTCGACTCCATCTCTGAGGCTGGAAATTCAGGAAGTTACCAGGGGCCGTGGAAGGTCAGCTCAGAGCAGCCAAACCCTAAGGCCGGACCTGCCCTTCTCAGCCAACCCGAGGACATCACCCCAGGAGGTCAACGTGCTGTCAGCCCCCTGGGGAGAAACGCAGCTCCAGAGTCCTCACTCTGCTTGTCCCAAATGTACCTGAAGTGGGACATCTGTGGCATTACTCAAATGATCTGATCCACCTTAAACCAGAACCAGGGCACAGCTGCCATCGGAAGCAGAGTGAGCCTCTGATGTTGGTAGGGAGCGGCTTGGGCTCCTCCTG
This sequence comes from Dolichotis patagonum, assembly GCA_004027295.1. Classification (NCBI taxonomy): domain Eukaryota; kingdom Metazoa; phylum Chordata; class Mammalia; order Rodentia; family Caviidae; genus Dolichotis; species Dolichotis patagonum. The sequence goes on along the minus strand of PVJX010012703.1, from coordinate 30,354 downwards.
CGCCTCCTGCCCCAGTGGCCTCGCTCACCTTCCCCAGCTTGTGCTAACATCCACACAGAGGCCACCAGGACTAACCTGGGTCATGGAGGGCGGGGTGGGCTGACACAGGCCCTCAGGCCACGTCCTTCCCTGACCTCACTCCCTGGCTTCCCTAGCCCCAAACTCAGAGCATAGACCTTAGGGGATCCCTGCTCCCTGGACCTCTGAGCAGGGGCCCTGCCCCTCTGTGCAGCCCGGGAATGGCTGGGCCCTGTCCCTGAGCTGAAGGCAGAGGGACGGCCCCTACTAGGCTGCAGCCCAGGCCTGCCCTGCCCTGTGGGGCCAGCCAAGGCCCCAGCACATGCTGGGCAGGAGTGGGCAGCGAGTGGAACACAAACTAGAGTCTAAAACCTGTTTCATGCCCAATTTTAACCTGGTCCACCAAGGCAGAGTGGGGAAAGTGCCCACCCGGAATCACCCACTGGGAAGGGCAGAGCTAGTGCACAACCTAGGCCTCCATCCACTGCCTGCCCCACCTGCCTACCCTCGCCTCCTCTGGGAGCTCCGTGTCCAGCACTGGGTCCTGAGCCCTCCCTCTCTCCACAGAGTCTGTCAGAGCACGGCTTCCCGCCAATCACCACCAACATTCGGGAGGACCAGAGTTTCTACAATTCGGAAGACTACCACCAGCAGTACCTGAGCAAGATCCCAGATGGCTACTGCAGCGTCAGGGGCACGGGAGCACAGGGGCAAACTGAGGCCTGGTTCTCTGTCCTGTGCATACACACCCGAGGGCTGTAAATGCTTCCCGGGTGACGAGATGCTTTGCTGGCCAAGCTGTTTCCAGAGCACCAGGCGAGGAACCTTCGTCCTTGACCTGTGCGTCAGGCTCTGCCTGGCAGAGGAAAACTAGAGCTCGGCTGATGAATCCTAGTGCTTTGCGTACAGCTCTGAGAAGTGTAGCGAGTTCTCATTATGATGAATGGCTCTTGGGATATGTCCAAGAGTGCTCAAGATAAATGTTAAAGCCTCAAAACATCAAGGGGAAAAAGTGATATAGTCATTTTCCCTAAAGTGAACTCCAAGATGCACTGACTTGAGGGAAGTGTTTATACCTACAGCTCCCCGCTGGTCACCTGCACTAACGGCTGCTCTCCACACACCTGTCACAGCCTTGCGATGTCTCCTGGGCAGTGTCCAGGGGCTGCAGAGTCAAGAAGACTGTTTACTCCGAGCTGAGCTTTATTTAACAAGTTAACCGCTCGCCGGTCACTTACCCACACAGATTAGCATAGTCGTCCAGTGCTGCAGGGACCAGTGGTCCTTTCTACACCCTAACTGTCCTGTACACAAAACTGGACAGAACAATTGGTAAAGGTGAGGGTTTAACATTTGTTTTAGGGCACAGAAGCAGAAGAAAAAGAAGTGCAAGAGACATGGTTGAGGAGAAAAGTCCACTGAAGGGAAAGGGAGAAGGGGTGGCCTGCACACAGGCTCCCCAAGAGGACAAGAGGGGAGCCCCATGCAGCCCAGGGCTGCTGTCTTTCCTGTCTTCTTTCTGACATCAGATCTAGGCTGGCCAGGTCTCCTGCCGGAAGACTGGGCTCGGGAGTGGGGTCTGGGAGCGGCTGCTCTGAGCCTGTGTCAAACCCAACTGTCCCGGCCTCCTTGCTGCTCCCTCGCCTCCAGCCTCAGTCAGACTCAGTAGTTCGAATCGGCAGATTTGCCAAGTAGGTTACCAAGTTTGAGTTACCCAAACAGCCACGTCTACAGAATGTCACTTAAAGGTTTCTGCAGTTCCCGCTGTTCCTTCTCACGGGTCCTCTGCCTAGCTGGGTGACTATATACAGCTTTCTAGGGCTTTTTAGGGCTGCCGTCCCAAACCTCCACCACTGGGAGGCTCAGAACAACTTTTATTATGCAGAGTCAGCAGAGAGGTCCCTTTCCAGGCCTTCCAGATTCTGTGAGTCCCTGGAGCTGGGGCTGTGTCACCTGCATGTTTTCTAGGAAGATGCCAGTCGTAGTGGGGAAGGGACCCACGCTACACTAACAAGATCTCATCGTAGAGAATTAATCTACACTGACCCATTTGTAAACGAGGTCACTTGCTGAGTTCTGTGGGCTAGGACTTCAACATGGCTGTTTGGGGGGGTTCAATTTAACCCCAACGAATGCTTTGCTGACTTTATCCCCGGCCATTTCTATTTGCAGACTGACTAATCTCCAGAAAATGCCCACTAACCCTGCCAACTGTGCCCTCCCTCCCAGCTGGCAGGGATGCCCTCTCTCCATGCCAGGAGTCTCCTGCTGTGTATTTGCCCCAGATAATGTGAGCTCCAAGAGGTCAGAGTGTGTCCAGCCACCCTGGTGTCATCCTCCGCCGGGCCGGTTAGGAAATACTGCACCCTGACGGTGCTGGGAAGGAGACCCGCTGCGGCCGCTCCCTGCAGCACCTCTCCCCTCTGACCTGTCCAGGGACCCTGCAGTCTGGGAGGGAAGCCCTTCACACGGCAGACGTGGAGAATGAGTCCTGGGCTTGGCATTCGCAGCTCCGGGATCTGCTCAGCAACACGACGATATGCCATCATTAGCCCCATTTTGCAGATGAGCAGCTGGAGGGTTCAAGCTCAGTGACCCCCGAGGTCCTGCTGGTGCCAGGCATGCTCTCCTCTAGGGTCCGCAGCACTTCTTGCTCTGCCATGTCACCTGACTTGTTTGGACCTGCCTGCGGCTATTCCTAGAGACGCCTCGCCTTGTGGTGGGCGGCAGCACCAGGCACACACAGAGTCCCCCACTCCCCGCCACTAACCTCTCCCACTCTGTGCTCCACGTCCCAGAGGACTCAGGATGCCCCATGGCTGCTGCAGACCCTGCCAGCTCCACCCAAGGCCCTATTGTGACCTAGCAGCCAGGCCAGGCTGTGATCCGGCAGCCACAGTGGAGGGAGTACTGGCCCTCGACACCTGCCCCAGTCGGCTCCTCTCTATTGCCAGCAGGGGACAGCTCCTCTCCATGGCCAGCACGGGGACAGTGGCAGGGTGCAGACCGGGAGGAGCGTGGCTCCTGCTGGTGGTGGTTGGGCCGTTGTGCTGGGCACACAGTCCCCCAGCAGGTAGGTCTCGGGGGGGGGGGGGCTGGTGCAACTGTCCCCCTGCCAGGGCTCTGCAGAGGGCTCTCCCCACTCCGGGCACATGGGTCACTTTAAGGCCAGAATGCAGTCCTCAGTGGGGCTATTCTTGCCACTGTCACTGTGAAAACTTCTGGAAGGTTCTTCAAGACCCACCAGGTCTAGCACAAGCCACCATGGCCGAGATCCAGATCAAGGGTGCGTCAGCAGCGGAGGACGTGCGGGTCCCCTTCGCAGGCCACACGTTGGTCAGCAGCTATCTCAGATGTACTCAGGATGGCACTGTTTCAGAAGTGGCAGAGAGTGACAGTCAGTCCCTCTCTGTGGGCTTGGCAAGAGGACAGCAGTGAGCGGAAATGGCGAGAAGCAGACAGAAGCCAGAGTGACAGAAGGCCTGGCGACCTAGCCCAGCGCCCTCTGAGACGCCGAGACGGCTGAGCCTGTGGGATGAGGTGGCTCAGACCAGGTGAAGGTGCTACATAGGGCACGGCAGTGCTGTGTGGCAGAGGCGGATGGGCCGGTGTTGCTGGGGCTGCGTCAGGATGGGCAGGGAGAGGCCGCAGGGCCCCGAAGGTGCCCACCCTTATAAAAGCACGGGAAGGACTTCTGGGCTGGGGGGTGGTTTGGAAACTGTCAGGAATGTGCTGAGGTAGTGGATTTGAGCTGGAAGAGGGGGAGACAAGGACAGTTGGGGGGTTCCTTCCTGAGTGACTGGAAGGACAAGGGCCGTTCTCTGAGCTGGCCTGGGGTGCGGGCCTTGGTTGATCATTCCGTTTGGGCCCTTAGGTTGGGTGATGCCTCTCAGACGGGTGTGATCCACCAGAGGCTGGGGGAGGGGTGGGCTGAGGCTGGCCATGGTTTGGAGGATGGGAACTCGGCAGCAGCCCAAGCAGCAGTGGCCGCAGAGGCTGCCTCGGTGCCTAAGGAACCTGTCCGGAGATGATGCAGTGGCTCTCAGGTGTCCCTCTCCTCTGTGGAGCCCAGCGGCACCCACACCTCTTGCTTAGCTCTCCACGAGCAGGCAGTAGGCGCCTGTGAGGCCTGGGGCTACCGTTGGAACCCAGTAGTGCAGGCGGTGACTCTCGAAGTTCTCACTGGGAAGCAGTGTGCGGTCTCTGCTTCGAGCGCTTTCACATCACACACCACGCCCTGTCACCACGTATCCATACCACAGTCACACAGCCGCACAGCCCTGCCCATAACACCGTCCCTGGCAGCCCAGCCAGTACCACACAGCTCTCTGCTGCAGACCCCTACCCGGCCCCACCCCACACCACTGCGTACTGCCACCACACACAGAAACACCCAAAGGACACCCGGGATTTGGAGGCAGGTGTGTTTATGTCAATGGGCACAGATCCAGATCGTTCCCAGAATATTAGGCCCCGTCTCTGGTGGTGTAGGGCTTAGGTAGGTTAAGCAAGCACAGAGGCAGAATGGCTTGTCAACTGGGGATTGGTTTATACAACATGCACCACAGTGACCAGCTGTTTTTAAGAGACAGGGGCAACTGGAACTGGAACCAGAACTGGAACAGGAACTGTTACCTGGGCACCTGAGAAACTGAAGCATACTGGCTGGGAGGGGCACTTCCTGTTACAAATCCTACACCACACAATCCTTTACCACACAATGCTACCCGCACAACCCTATCACCGTACAAGCCTACACCGAACTATGCTACACCATATACCCCATACTGCAGACCACACATCCTACACTACAAAACCCCTCACCACACAACCCCACACAACCTTATACCATACCCCACACCACACACCCCATATGATAGACCCCCACCTCACAACCTCACACAGCACACTACCCCACACATCCACACACTGCACACTACACCACCACACAACCCCATACCTCATAACTCCACCACTGCACACCCCGACATACTCCCCACACTACACAACCCAGTCCCCAGACACACCACCCATCACAAACACTTTTTTTAAATTTTATTTTAAAAGGGGGTAAAATTAAACACAACAAAACAGAACAGAATAGGACATAAGAAAGCATACATTTCAAAGCTAGACAACCAGAGATCTTCACTATCTGTCATATTGTCTCTTGTTTTCTTCCAAATGGTTGTCCTTATCTTTGCATATGGAGAGCTCATACTAAATAACATAACCAATCTTTTCACAAGATGTGTAGTTCACTCGCTCCCATTTGCTAAGCGGGGGGGGGGGAGAGGGAGGGGGGACACAGGGTGGGGGACAGGATGATGTGAGATGTCTGATTCTCAGCCCACA
>PVJX010012703.1:0-24881 GCA_004027295.1 Dolichotis patagonum | reverse complement strand
GCAGGATCACAGTTGTCCCCCAGAGACAGGAGGAGTTCCTTGTTCTCCCGGCACCCCGAGTCAACCGCACGGTGCAGGTCCCGAGGCACCAGGGTCTCTCCTCTGCAGGCCCCCTAAAGTCCGCCATACTCACCTGCTATTTCTTTCTGATGAATTGACCATTCCATTTCCAAAGTTCTGAAATGGCCAACAGACCACAGACAGAATTCTCTTTAGGCTCCTGTTTGAAACCAGCAGCTACAGCGATCTGCTGGCCTTGCTTCAGGGCCAGCATCACAAACACATTACGGCCATCTCTACCATCACCATTCCTTCTGATCACCAGTGATGGGTGTGTGGTGTGCAGACTAGACAGAAATGCCACATTGTGCTTTCGTGTTTTTTAGAGGGTACTGTGGCACAGTTTAAATAAACCAATGTCCCCCGGCTGCTGGGGGCAGGTAGCAGCAAGAGCTGGCCCCAGGGCTTGCAGTTGCAAGCTTGCTCCTCCCAGATCTGCATCATTGAGAGAACCATGCAAAAGGCTATACCATGGTGATGGTGGCAGCTGGTACCCCCAGGAGCACACTGTTCACACTGGAGTGCTGTTGGTTGGCATGTGAGGGGCAAGGGTATTGGGGGTGTCTCTCACCTGGGCTCAGGGGAGCAGAGGGTTCACAATGGATTCTTCCAAGCCAGCTGGCTTGATTATCGGGCCATAACACTTTCCTCCCTTTTCCTTCTTTCCTTTAGTAAAATGTGGCCAAAGAAACAGTCTCCAAACCAGGTCATTTGAAATTTCTCCAATCATAGGCGGGAAACCTGCAAATATTACAGAATTTCCATGGCAGGTGGGTATTCTGGAAAACGGGAGGCATATTTGTGGAGGAAGTATTCTCAATGAGTGGTGGATTCTCTCTGCATCTCATTGCTTCGAAACAGTCAATCAGTAAGTACTGCAAACAAATCTTTCTTTTCTTTCTTCTTCTTTTTTTGGTTAAACTTACACTGTATTTTCCTGTGTGCCCTGGAACCTCAACCAGTTTGTTGGCCATGGAATAAAATTTCAGAGGGTTCAATAAAGGCCTGTGCAGCCACGCACTCCACTTAGCAGGGTGGGTGGGCTGCCACCCTCTTGGGATGGTTCCTGTCTCTCTGACTGCAGCACAGACATGCTTCAGACTTTGCATCTCGCCGAGTCCACGTGGGTCTGGTCTGGCCCCTAGAGAGCACTTTTGCAAACATTTGCTGTCCCTGGGATAGATCAGAGGCTGACTATGACTGTGGGGCCAGAGAGTTCTTGGCATCAGGACCCGAGTGCAGGGCTGTCGTGCTAACTGCACATGGGAAGCTCCTCAGTTTTTCAGCACCTTCCCAGGTGCTTCTTCTGTGACCCTTCCCACAAATCAAGGTCAAGTCCCTCAGCAACTTGGGCATAGCACAGCTTCCAACACATTGGGAAATATTGGCTGATGAAACACACAGCTTAGTTCCCCCAAGTAGGAGACCATCATGCCGAGTGCCACTTCAGCACAGAGCAGGCCTGCAACTCAGATCTGTCTCCTGCCACCTGAATGGGACTCTTTGCTTGGCTCTGTGGCACATGCATGGCCCAGATGACTCCCCACCTCCTACTTCTTAGGATCACAGCCATAGACATACATAATTACTGCATTTCCACTACTATTTTTCTCCTTTTATTTTGAAATCAGATCAAATTTGGCGATTGTACATGGCATAGAAGACCTAGAAGCCGAGAATGTGAACAGCGTGAAAGTAGACAAGCTAATTATCCACCCTGATTATGACAGTGGAATCCACAATCATGACATAGCTTTGCTCTTGCTCAAATCCCCACTAATCTTGGATAGCACACGTGTGCCCATCTGCCTTACGGAGGTCACCTGCGAAAAGGCATGGACTTCCTGCTGGGCGACCGGATGGGGATTTACCAGTTGAGTTCCTCTGGGCCAGCCAGGGTAGGATGGCACCTGCCTGAATTTAGAACAGGATGCAAACTCTGTATGCTCTGCCAGGCCCCAGGGAATTGTTTCTGACACATTTTGGGACTTTGATTCTCACCATTCTCAGCCCACTGAGAAGCCATTTTTAAACAGAGCTTTCTGGGATCCTGTTAAGTTGGCCCATGACACCCCCAGAGGAACTCAGGGGTAACCCAGGTAGAGGTCTTCCAAGCATGAAGGGACGACTTGGAGGAATTCTGGGGGGCAAATGGGAGCGCAAAGAGACAAAAATGGGAACCAACTGCTAGGAAGCCCATACTACTGTCATCTCCAGCGGCTCAGTTCCAGCTGATGTCGTCTGATCTGCTCTCTTGTACAAAGACCTCTGATCAAAATAGTTGATAATCACAGGTCAAGACAAGAGAAGGGGATAAACAGCTATAAATTTTACCTTACAGAATTAACCTGCACCCGTCTCCCAGGCCACTTCCACACAATTGCCAAACAGTCCCCTTCATCTTTGTTCTTGGCCAGCGTGTCCCAGCTGCTTCATTGCCAACAGTGGGGAGAATCACATTATGGGCAGCACTGTTCTTCCAGGCAGGCATGAGAGAGGCTGACCATCATGCCAGGGTGAGCCCAGAGCGCAGAGCTTGCTGGGGGTCACCCTGGGAATCTCTCATGAGCTTCCGTAAAAGGCTATCTTCTTAATTTAGAGTTCTTCAAACTTGCCCAACCCACTGATCCTGTCTTGTTCCAGGAAGTGGTCTAGACAATGGAGATTCATCCAGAGAGGGGGAAAGACCCCTGTCTTGGGGAGAGGACATTCCAGGGGTGGGTTCTAGGTACAGAGCAGATGCCTTGAGGGGGCTGAGGTGACTCACATCCTTCTATCTGGCTCCAGAACAAATCTGCCATCATGGGTTCTCCAGATGGATTTGAACACAGCACCTTTTGAGAATCCCACCTGGAGCTTGGCACCTTCTGTGGGATGGCAAGATGGTGACCTCTGGCTGAAAATGAGCAGGGACCTCAACCTCAAGAGCTCTGGATTCTGGGGGTGCAGCTCCCTCCCCGCTTTCCTCAGTCCTAATTTCAGTGGTTCTCTGGGCCATAGTCAGCCCCTTTGTCAGGAATGTAAGAAGACATCATGTGGGTATGTGTTTGACTTCAACCAACAGGGACTACTTTGGACTCAGGGACCTCTGTCTATCTGTTTCTCCTCAGGTTTAAATTTTAATGCAACTTCAAAGCTGCAGAAAGTTGACCTTCACCTGATCAAATGGCCACAGTGTTACAACATTTTTCCCATAGTCACCACCAACATGCTATGTGCTGGGACCTCTCAAGGTGGAAAGGATGCCTGCCAGGTAATGGGTCTGGGTGGGGGGAGAGGATGATAGGATCCCTCTCGCTGCTCTGGAGAAGATGCACCCTGTAGCTTCCCGATGCTGGTGGGTGGCTGAAAACACCAATAATCTTTGCATAGTGCTGGAGGCCACAAGTCTAAGACCCCCAGAGGTTCCTGCTCCTTCCCCAGTCCTAAGGGAGGACGGACGCTTTCCTGCCCCTCTGCCCCCTGGCAGAGGCTGGTAATCCTTGGTGTTGGGTTGCAGACATCTTCCTCCAACCTCAGGCTTCACGTGCCTTTCTCCTAGTTTGGGTTCTGGTAAAAATGAGACTTTAACTCCAGCCAGCCAGCCCAGCCAAGATGTGCCTGGTCCAGTACCCACATGAATCACAGAGCTGGCCTCGAGTAAAGGCGTGCGTGCCTCATGTCAGGACCTGGACAGGGCGCTTCCTCCCACTTGCACAGCCTCCCTGCAGCGCAGGCCGAGCCCCGTGCTGAGGACAGCATGCGCAGTCCAGCCCTGCTCAGCGCTCCCACTGCAGGTTAAGCCGAGGTCTGCTTGGCTACCGATGTGTAAGACTCCAAGTGTGTGCTGTTCCGTGGGGCTTTCACGTGGGCCCCTCATCTCCACAGATGAATTATAATTTCTCTCGGGGACCTGGCCAATAGCCTCGGCTGCCTGGATGAGGGGTATAGTGAAAGGATGAAATAAACAACAGAGAAAAATTCAGTATTACATGAAGGGAGGCTGGGAGGTCAGTGCCTCAGGACTGGCAGAGACAAAGTCATTCGGAGCCAGTACTGGATCTGCACTGGGTGTGCAGTGCTAGGTGGGACTAGGGGAGGATTCAAGGTCAGTGGAAAACTCAGAGGTCGATGACTCAGCATACAATGGATAATCCTGGGATGATTTAAGAAGGCAGAGATGATATTATGCTTAGAAGGATCTTGCCCTGGAGTGTTTTTTTAATCTTCGTGGTTTTAGTTTAGTCTTAATGGGTGGGAGATCATGGCCCATACCTAAAGAATTAATGGGAAATCTCAAATAGGTGATACTGATAATCTCAAACCTCCATTTATAAATTAGGGAAGTATGCAAATTAGCCATGCTGAATTTGTGGTCCTCAACAAATTTCATTTATAAGAAAGGTAATGTGAGGGGCCAGGGGTTTAGCTCAGCGGCGTAAGTGCCTACTTGGCAAACACGAAGTCGTGAGTTCAATCCCCGGTACCAAAAAAAAAAAAAAAGAAGAAAGAAAGAAAGAAAAAAAGGTTATGTGGTTTTCTAGGGACTTCAAGACATTTGGCAAAGAACAGTTTGGTTCAAAGTGAGTTGATGGAGACAGTAATTTCTCTGTGATGACTGATTTTTAAGAAAGTAAGTAAACCCATATCCCATCTTTTAAGTTTTCAAATATTTTTGGCTTGTATTTGGAGTTTTAGAAAATTACTGAGAGGTGTTTTTATCCGACTTTTTGTATGTCATAACATTTTGAAAATAGAGCTTTGTAAGTTTTGTAACAGTATGAACATGATCCTATTTCTGTAAGATGATAACAGTTTATGCACATTTGCATACAAGGATATAGAAAATTACATCTGAAAATATTAAAAGGAGCTGCCTCTGCAGGGCAGAATTAAGAGCATTATTGATTTCAGTTATTTATTTAAACTGGCAAAGGAAGTTCAAGCTCTATAAATGGATGTACAATGCAAAGCAGATTTACCTCTTACATTTGTTGCCAAGGTAAACCAGTTACACAAGTGTGTATTCTTTTTTTTTTTTTTAAGAGTAGAATATATTTATTGAGAGGAAGAAAGCTTCTGTCTGAAGAGAGACAGAATGGGTCCCGAGCAGGTTGCCCACAAGTGTGTATTCTTGATAACGTTCTTTTGAGAAAAAATCGTGTATGTGTGTTTATTTACACATTATGAGTATTCTTCATTCTTTTGTCCATCTCTGTGTTTTCCAGTTTTTTTCTTAATGATGATACTTTAAAAATTATTCCAAAAGATTTGGGGATGTGAAAGCTACCACGTTCGATTTTTATGTCAGTTGTGTCTACAGTTAAGTCTGCTCACTTGTGCATACTTGTGCTGCTAATTCATGATGATTTAAATTTGCAAGTTGTTTAAAATTTAGTGCTTTGAACCACAATATGACATTTTGACATAATATTAGCCTTTTTGCATTTGGCCTAGTATCATCTTGTATGCCTAATATATTCAACCAATGAACTATTATGAGACATAATGGACTTTTGTTTTTATTTTTTACTTTTTGCTACTGTGAATAATACATAAAGAGTAAAATGAGCTGGTAGAAAATGGATTTGAAGGGAAAAGACACAGAGAAAACTTGAAAATTTCTGAAAAACAGTAAAAGTCCTTAGAGGCACAAGGAAGAAGAAAAGCATTTCTTGGTACATCGAAACTAATACTACTGGTGAGATGAGGAGGAGGAGGAGGAGGAGGAGGAGGAGGAGGAGCACAGGAGATGGAGATTCATTTCTGACCAAATTGTCATGCATGGCATTGCTTTTAGTCAGATCATTTGCTAGCTACCAATAGTTACAGGGCAGAGTCACACAGTTGGAAGATCAAGTCAAAGTCAAAATATCTGCCATCCAAAGGCATCCTAAACTTTCTGTCATGGGCTACAGGAGTAGTGTTAGCATCCCTTCCATGACTAAACAACTTTTCTCTCATAGGGTGACAGTGGGGGACCTCTTGTTTGCCGCAAAAAGAAGAAAGGAAGTACATGGTACCAGCTGGGCATTGTCAGCTGGGGCATGGGCTGTGGCAAAAAGGAATACCCTGGGGTATACACAAAGGTGTCAAATTATCTGCTATGGATCAACAGTGTGACAACAGAGGCAGGCAAGCCTTACAGACACGTGCCAGATTCTGGGCGACGATGGCTTCTCTCGCCTTGGGCTATCTTGTGCCTGTATTTTGTGATGCTTCTATTATTCTGGTGATTAAAAATAGCATTACCTCAAAGCCCAAATGTCCCCAGTTTCTGAAAGAAGGGGAAGATGAACGTAAGTGATGAGGGCTTAGATGACACGAGGTGCCTGAGCCACTCTTACCCATGGGGGACTGAGAGGAATCTGGGGTAACTGCGCAGCCGTGGCTCACTGGGGCCTGGCGAGCAGGTCAGCTGTCCCCGGGCATCACCACGGACCACCTCCTTTTCCTCATGGAGGAGTGGTCAGGAACTCTGCAGCAGAAAACCAATTGTTTCCTGTGACAAACAGGTATCTATCCACAGTGGCCTTCAGAATCCAAAGGGCAGACAACTCACCCAGTAGGAAAGGCTGCTCACACTCTCCCTTCATTTTTAGCTTTGCCCTGAGACCTACCACCGACTTTGTTTCTAGAAGGTTCCATAGGGCTTCTTCACACGCCTTTTGTATCAGGGTTCAATGGAGGAACAGAATTAATATACAAATACATATTTGGTTATATGAAGGATTCACTAATCAGGCTTCCAACGGCTACCTGCAGAATCAGGGCAGGGAGAGTGCGAAATGGCGGTCTGCAGCCAGGAGCCAGGAGGATCTGGTCAAGGTTGGAGGCCAGGAACTCACTGCAGAGGCCAGTGTGAGTCTTTGTGAGTCCGGGCTGGGAAGCTGAAGGGTCCTAAGGGTCTGCATCTGAAGTCCTTGCCGGGAGCCTGAAGGACCTGGAGTCAAGATCCAAAGGTGACGGAGAAGACAGGAGTGCCTTCTTCTTTCCCTTTTTTGTTCCCTACAGGCTGCAAACCTTATTGGTTGGTGCCACCCACATCCGGGGTGGGCCTTTTCTCCTCAGTTTGCAGCCTACATATCCATCATTGAGACACACCTGGAGCTTTACCAACCTGCTAAGTGGTGCCTACTGAAATCAAGCTGACATCACAATTAAGGATTATACCCTTGCTTCCAGGGCTACCTGTGTCTTCAAGTGTTTTACCTATTTTATCTTCCAGGAGATTCAGTTTCAACATTTGGATTTTTTACCCATTTTGATTTTAGCTTAGTACATGGTGAGATATATGAGTCTAGACTCAATCTTCTTCATGTGGATAGCCAATTTCCCCAACACCATTTATTAAGGAGCCCATATTTCCTTCAGTGTATGTTTTTCACTCCTTTGTCAGAGATCAAACAGCTGTCTGTGCCTGGGGTTGTTTCTGCTGCTTCTTTTCTGTTCCATTGGTCCACATTCTAATTTTTGTGCCAGTACCATGCTGTTTTAGTTACTGTAGCTTTATGGTATAACTTCAAGGAATAGTGATCCTACCAGCTTTGCATTTGTTACCTAGAACTGCTTTTGCTATTCTGTCTCTTCTTGTTCTATATGAATTTTAGGATTGCTTTCTCTAGATCTACGAGAAATGCCATTGGTATTTTGATTGTGATTGCATGCAATCTGCTTATTAGTTTTGGCCTTTTGTATTTTATACTATCTGACTTTACCAGTTGTTTTTGGCAAATGCTCTGACTTCCTATAAACCTTTCCATCTTGCCCCAAAGAGGAAGTTTACACATTGAATTATTTTATTCTGTAGGTTGGTTTATGAAAATTGTTTTTATTTCTTCTGTTATAAATTTGAAACTTTTAAATTCCTGTTCCCCCTCTTTTTCATTGCTTCAGGTCTGTGATTATTCCCAGGCAGGATACGTCACCTGCCGACTACATCTTCCCTCGTCCTTCCTCAGCCTCTCTCCACCTGCATTCTGTGCACCTGTCTCACTTCGGCCTTCATTTTCACATATAAAGCACAGGTATTTCATTTTGCCACTTCTCATTGTAACTCCATCAATTATGTTGTGTATTCTTAGTTTTTAGAACTCTACCAACTTCCTTTAGTTTCTACTTATGTATTATAACCATCTTTTCATTATTTCTTTGAGTAAAGAATATAAAGCAGCTAAAATGTTTTACTTTGGGGTATATATCCAACAATGTTTATGTTTTATTTATTCATATTAGTATATATTTTTACTTAGATATTTATATCTCTATACAGAAAGAAATTGTTGTATCCATGTTTTTGTTTTTATTTCAAAATTCAGGTTAGTTTTGAACTGGTTAAAATGAACCTGAACAGCCCTTAATTCAAAACCACAGGTGATGGAATATTTAGATTTTTTTACTTTTTTTTTTTTTGAGAAATACTAGGTAGCAGTTTTTAGTGAGGAAAATCAGAATCCAGAGCTGCTACATGTACTACTTAAAATATCTAGTTTCTATCAGAAAAACTTGTAAGATATGCAAAGAAATAAAGTATCCAACACTAATGAGAAAAATCAGTTAATCTATTAACTGATTTCTTGGTATTTCCAAATGTTGGATATCGCAGATAAAAAAAAAAAACTTACTGTATGTTTAAAGACCTCCACAAACTGTGGCAAAGGAAGTAAAAAAATGTAGGACAAAAATGAACTAACAATAGTTTCCCAATAAGGAGAAAGACACTCTAAAAATTTCAACTTCAAATTTTGTACTTAGAATGAGTGACAACTAAAATAGAAATTCAGTAGAGAGGTTCAACAGCAAATTCTAAAAGGCACAAGAAATAATTGATGTGCTTGAAGATAGAAAAATAGAAAGTACCCCATCTCAAAAAGAGAGAAAATACTTTTGAGTAAAATTAGCAACTCAAGAGACCTGTGAAAACAAACCAACATATTCTAATAGGAATCTCAGAAATGGTGAGAAAGAAAAGAAAAGAAAATTATTTGAGTGAACAATAGTCTCACAGTTTCTAATTCCCTTTCTTTCAAAATTTTTCAAAATTTTCAAAAAAAATTCTCCTTTTGAACTACACAAATAGTTTCGGCAAACTCCCTGCAGGGTAGATACAAAGATACACCGAAGTCCATTAGTGTTAAATTATTGAAAATCAGAGAGAAAATATTGAAAGCAACATGCAAAAAAATGATTCTTTTCTAGGGAACCATGAATGTACTTAATGGCTCAGTTCTCACACAAAACAATGAAAAGTAGGCAGTGGTTAGACATACTCAAAAGTGCTGAAAGGAAAAAATTGTCAGCTAGAAATTCTATACCCAGCTGAGCTAGCTGTCCTTTAAAATGAGGTAACTCTGACTTCTAGCCCTGATGAAACAGAGGTACCTCTCCTCACTTCAGGTAAGTACAGTTCAAAACTGTGACTATTATAATGAAGACAAATGTAAAGAGGTTCTGAAAGTTGAAGAAAAGGCAGATCATGTAGGGCCGCCAGAACCTGAGAAATGATGCTCTGGTGAGGCCCATGAGTCATGTTTTTGATTTGTATATCCAGAACTGAGTGCTAGAGAATCAGCAACCTGGGAACACCGAAAAGCCCAAGAAAAGTCTGCTCTTTAGAGCCAAACTTCAAGACAGAGAGCAGTCTGACAAAATAGAAAAGTATTGACAATAACCACCTTCCTCAAGCTAAAGAGCACGACACACACACACAAATCCACACACACACTCTTACTCCACCTCCATTCTCGTTAGCAAAGGTCAAACAGCAAGTCCACCCACCCATTTGATAAAGTGGTGTCACAAGAGGCCTAGGGAGGCTTGGGGACCTTAACCACATCCAGTCACAGTGTGTCCTCCACATACCAGTGTCAGTGGAGCACGAGGAATGGAATGGGAGGGGTTTCTTCCTCCGCCATGAAAAATGCAGAACCAAGCATGTAAGCCCTTAATTCACACTGTACACAAAAACCAACTCAGATGAATTATAGACGTAAATGTGAACGCTAAACCTACGGAACTTCTAGAACAAACATAGGAAAAAAACTTCATGATCTTGGACTAAGTAAAAAGTTCTTAAGTAAAATGGCAATAGTACAGTTTCAAAAGAAGAAAATTGATAAATTGAATTTCATCAATATTAAAATACTTGCTTAAACTTCATCAAGAAAATAAAAATCAAGACACAGACTGAGATAAAATCACATACCCGAGAAAGGACCAGCATTTGGATTATGCAAAGAACTCTTTAACTCAATTATAATAGGAAAACAATCCTATTGAAAGAAAAGCTCACAAAATATTTAGACACTTTACTAGAAGACGATGAATGGCTGTAAGCATATGAAAATCTGTTTTGCATCATTAGTGTTAAATAAAATTGCAGGAGACTGTAACCAACTAATCAAGTTATCAATTAAGTTGTCTCTATACTTTATCAGTTGGAGTTCTCAGAACCTGTTCTGGTTCTGGGATCTGCACAATTTGATGATCAATTTTGTTTTGTTTTGCTCAAACTTCACTAAATTTAATTGTCTAAAAGAATTTCTCTTTTTAACATTAGGTATTAGGGAAACACAATTTAAACCATGAAGAGATATCACTATATACCTATCAAGAGGGTTTATTCAAAGACAGACAATAACAAGCATTGGCAAGGATATGTAGAAATGGGAACCCAGGAATGTTGCTGGTAGGAACACAAAATGGGATAGCTAATTCATAAAAATAATTTGGCAATTTCTGCGAAGGTTAACCAAAAATTTGTTGTACAACCCAATAATCCTACACTTAGGAATCTATCCAAGATAAATAAAAGCCTATGTCTACATAAAGACATGGACGTATATATTCTTAACATCCTCATTCGTTATAGCTCTAAACTGGACATAATCCAAATTCTTAACCAGTAAATGGATAGCTAGCATTTGGCATATCCACACAATGGAATGCTATCAGTAATATGATGGAATGTACTTGTGGTGCATTCTGTAGCAGAGATGAACGTCAAAATTATTAGACCAAGTGAAAGAAGCCAGATACGGAAGATCATCCATTGTGTAAGTCAATTTGTGAGAACCATTCAGAAAGAATAAATGAGCATAGACAGAAGCAGATCAGGGCTGGGCTGAGAACAATAACTGCGAAGCAGCAAGAAGAAACTTTCTAGGAAACTGGAGATGGTACTCAAGTGAATTTCAGGGTTGGCTTGATGGCAGCACAACTGTAAACTTAAAGATCACTGAGGTGTACACTTAACCTAGGGTGGGTTTGTAATATGTACATTAGCCTTAATAAATTAGAAAGTTAAAACTCTCACCAAGAACAGTTTGAATACTATTATACATATTTAATCATTAACTTTTGTTGGAAATTACATTAGATTCATGCTGTCCCTGAAAGGCAGCAGAGGAGGATTGTAAATTTAAGCCCA
Organism: Dolichotis patagonum; assembly: GCA_004027295.1. Lineage (NCBI taxonomy): Eukaryota > Metazoa > Chordata > Mammalia > Rodentia > Caviidae > Dolichotis > Dolichotis patagonum. The sequence continues at coordinate 13,414 of PVJX010012703.1, read as the reverse complement.
GATTGGGCAACTTAATGACTTATCAAGTCTCTGTCTTAAAATAAAATAAAAGAAGTTTCGAGAAGGGCTGTAGTTATAGTTCAAGGCAAAGACCTTTGATTCAGTCCCCATGACACAGAAAGAATTGTGCTGTCCTCAAAGTTTGAGAACTGTGACTGATATCCTCAGGGGTTTTTCTGGGCAGCCAAATATCTGGGAGGTTTTAAACAGCAAGTGAGTTGGTGGATCCAACACCATCATGAGACAAAAGGCATCACAGGACCTCCTCAGACAACCATGGGACGTGCGGACTCCCCCTCCTGGGGGTTCTGGACCTCTCCAGCACTAGATCATTGCTGAGCAAAGAGCTCTCCCAAATGACCACAGAGCCACCACAAGCTATGTCCATGCAGGAAGCAGACCCGGGACACCCCCTTTGTTCCTTAAATCTGGTTGGCTGGCCCACCTCCTCCCTCAGGAGGTTGTGCTCCCTGAAGATTCTCTCCCCTTGGCTGCTGACTGCTAGTAACACTTTCAGAAATGAGAACGAAGAAGAGCAGCTGAGAGCAGGGTGACGGAAGCCATCTAAATAGGACAGCTGGTTATTTTTTCTTTTGATCATGATGGATCTTATGTGAAGCAAATGATTTTATAAATAAAAATGCTTTGATTCTTTTACTTTTTAAAAGATTTAATTGGTTATTCATCTTTTTTTAATTCTTCACTTTTTTTTTTTTTTTTTTGGTACCAGGATTCAAATTCAGGATCTTGTACTTACTAGGCAAGTACTTGTGCCACTGAATTATATTCCTGGCTTTTTCTTCACTTTTTGAGGTAAAAACCTATTCAGATATGTGCACTTCCATCCTACCAGTTTTGATGTGTTAATAGTTTTTTTTTTTCAGTTTAGAAATTGAACAACACAGTTCCACATATACTTCAAAGAGACAAAATAAAAGCTAGGGAATACATGGACAGTAAAGATATTATTCTAGTTAGCATTTGTTTTAACCTTAATTACATTATCGTCAGATAACATACCAGGAATGTCAATTGTTTGATATTTCCATAATGACCCAATATGTGATCAGGTTTGAAAAGTGTTTCATATCTTTAGTGAATATGATCATATGTCAATTAACATTTTTTTTGTTTTTCAGATTTTCTACATGTTTCTTGAATTTTTAAAACTTATTCTTCCTCAGCTAGTGATTGAGGTATATTATTTCCTCTATGTAGAATTATCTACATTTTGGCTCTTAAATTTATTGCTTCACATATTTGGAAGCTATGTTATTTAGGGCATACAGATTTAGTTGTATAATATCTTCCCATCATACAGTCCCTTTACTATCATCATGAAATTAACCTCTTTAATTTTAGTAATGCTTCTTGAATGAAAGGAGTCTTTGTCAGTACAAACAACATCATCAGCTTTTCCAGTCGGTGTTCACGTGATGTATCTCAATCCTTTACTTCACGTGGTCCTGCACAGTCATGCACAGCCACACACTGCATGACAGCATCTCAGGCAGTGATGGACTTCATGTGATAGTGGTCCCATAAGATCAGAAGAGAGCTGAAAAATTCCTACTGACTACTGACATCACAGCATCATCTTGCAAAGTATTACCAAGCACTTGATGGTGTCGGTGTAAACAAACCTATCACACTGTCAGCTACATAAAGGTATAGCACATACAGTGATCTACAGTCCATAGTACTTAATAATGACGATCTACTGGTTCATGAACCAACTGTACTGAATTCCTTTTACTTCCAGGAAGAGCTGGCTGTGAGACCGTGCGCTGCTCTGTTACACCGGCAGCAGCCTCACGCCGCTCATGTTCGCTGGCAGCATTTTTGATTGCATCAATCTCTTCTGCTTGACTTCATTTTATTTTGTTCAACACAGCCTAAAGAGCAACAAGAGAAATATAAACATAAACATAAACATAAATGTTAGCATTTTTCGGTGCAATAAAAGAACAAAATATAAAAGTAAAAGTGGCCTTTATTCTAAGGACGTGGAGAGGAGCCCACGACCAACAGAGGTCTGGCTTTTTTCTGACCGGAACATGGGGTATGGGATATGTATCTATAACCTTTGACAGGGGTGGTGCTTAGGGTGGGCATTGATGATTCATGAGGAGCTGATTGGAATTTTCTTCTCGCACACTGGGAAAGGAAAAAGGAAGTTGTAACAGGGGAAGGAGGAAGTGACCTCACCGTACACAACCCGATTCAGCCTTCCACCGCCATAATGTCCTGTAACTTATTCTAGAGCAAAACTCTTCCAATAAACACATGACCTGGATGTGTAGTAAACTACATCAGCTGGTTTTATGGAAGTATATCCGGTGATATGTTCTATGAAACCAGTGCATTTCTCAGAACAGATATATCCCCATTATTAAGTGATGCATACATGTGGCTTATTTATGGTGCATGAGAAAGATAAATTTGGGTTTCTGAAACTCCTGTACTAATTGCATCAGTGATTATGGATATACTGTAGTTTTTGTATTGCAATTTATTTATTTATTTTTTGCAATGCTGGGGATTCAGGGCTTTACACATATATGCTAGGTAAGTTCTTCATTACTAAGCTACACACAATCCCAGCCTCAATGACTGATTTTCTATTTCACTCATGTATGTCTTGTTTTTTTCTCATTGGTTTTTCTTGAGCAAATACTTTTTCTTTGGCACTGGGGATCAAACTCACAACCTTGCACTTTCCAGGCAGGCACTTGTGCCACTGAGCTAAACCCCCAGTCCAAGAGCAAATAATTTTTATTAACTCATATTTCCCATCTATTAACATATTTATACCATATTTTATGATTTTTAGTGTCCTATGTCAGTGACTTCTTTCAGTCTAATAAAATAATGCCCTGGGTACTGGCAGCAGTTTAGAATCTTTGAATTCTATCTACCACCCTCATCATGTGTGCTATGGTTGGTATGCATTTTAGTTCTAAATATGTTTTAAACGTTTCAAGACATTATAGATATTGACTTGCACAATAAATATTCGCTTCAGTTTACCCTCACACTTACCTATTTTTATTCCATGCTGTGGTTTCTAATTCTATCTGTGATCATTTTGCTCCTGCCAGAACTCTGCTTCATTATTCTTCTAATGAAGCCTGTTGGCAACAAATTACCTCAGCTTTCATTTACTTCCAACCATTTTTATTCCACCACTGTTTCTGAAGGATATTTTCCTGAGCTAAGCTTCTAGATTGTGCCTTATTTTCTCTAATCACCTTAAAGATGTCATTACATTACCTTCTAGCACTCATCATTTCTGTAGGGAAGTCGGCTGTCATTTTTCTGCTGTTCCCCCTAAGGTAATGTGTCTTTTTTGCCCTCCTGGCTGCTTTTAAGACTTTTTCTGTCTTGGGTTTTCTGCAGTTTTACTACGATGTGCTTAGTTGTGGTTTGCTTTGTGTGCATTTTGCTTGAGGTTCTTTGAGCTTCTGGATTATTGTAATCCATCTTCCTAAGTTTTGCAAAATGCTCATTCAATATTTTTTGAATGTGGATTTTTATCTCCTTCTCTTCCTGAAGCTATAATTATATATGTGTTAGCCTTCTTGAATGTGTCTTATGTATCTCTTGTGCTGCACACATTTGCTTTTAGTCTTTCTTGGAAGTTGCCCTGTCTTCTAGCAATACATTCTGAGGTTCTATTTTATCTAATCTGCTTGGAGGCCACTCATTTGGTTGATTCCAGACATTGTGTTTTGCAGGTTCTGTGAAATCTATGAAGTTTTGTAATTTGTAATTTTTTTGAAGTTTTGCATCTTTCCAATCTATTTACCTTGCCCTCATTTTATGTAACATAAATCATGGTTACTCCAAATCCCCATGTGTTTCCCTCCAAGTCTGATCCCTAGATGACGCTGTCTCTGTTCATGACAAAATTCAATTCTACCTTGAAATTACTATAGCTTCACTAAATTTCTTTTGGTTAGTGTTTACTTATCATTTATTTTCCGTTATTTCACTTTAACCCTTCTGCGGTCTTATTTTTAAAATACATTACATATAGTTGGCTTTCTTTGCAAATCCATCCATGCTAATGTCCAGATTGTGGAGTGGTATTGCTGCTTCTTAATAAGGTTAGTAATTTTAATCCCAATTAAATTTAATGGAGTATTCAGTATTGCATATTTGTGAAGAGAAAAATAGAGGTTCTACATCCTATAGTCTTGGAGGATTCCTTTTAGGCAGATAAATTAAATCACCTCACTACAATTAGGAATTTAGCTGAGTTATGGCTGTGCTTTCAGTCTTTCTCTTTTTGACCCTTACTCTCTGGGCATAGCTCTTGCCAGCTCCTGACCGGAAGCCTGGCAGGTCTCAGATATACTGCCTCGTATGTCTGCAGGAGACCAGGGGTCCTGCCATGCAGGCAGCCTCTGCCTGGCATTTATCTCGAGGATGTGAGGAGACTGGTGATCTTGGGGTGGGTTCTGTCCATGGGTGGATCTTCAGATGGCCATCAGAGGCTGCCAGACGCTGTCCTCTGACTGTAGAAGTTATCGGTCTCTGTAGCTTTCTAGATGACCACGCAGCGTGACACTGCGCATGGAGCCTCTCAAAACTTCTGGCTTCCCCTCCACACCCACACCACCACGGAACGCTTTTCTGGTGCCTCTCTTTCCTGAGCCATGCCTGATTTTCAGCCTGTAGCCAGAGTTGGTAAATGTCTCCCAGTGGAGAGGAGAGATGAAATCTGATGGGCAATGTCCTTGAACGTCAGTTCATCAGGTCCCTGTTACTCCCCAGCTCCCCTGCGCTGTGACTCTAAGGCATTGGTTTAGTCTTTAGCTGACACAGGGGTAACATCGTTCTACCAAAACTTGTAACTGCCTACATGGAAGTGTCAGTCAAGAGATTAGTTTTTAAACTCCAACTGGAAAAAAATTTTCTGGCCCCAAGTGCATGGTACCCACCCGGACTCTTGCTTCAATACTCCTGATGGTTATGTTCTGTGTAATGTAACATTCTCCCTCTGGAACACGTCATAGCATGCCTAAGGCATCCTCACGGACGACAACGTGAAGAAGAGAGAAGCCCGGACCTAGATTCTTCACAGAGGACACTGAGGAAGGAGACAGACTCTAGGTAGCAATGAAGCAGCGAAAGGTGGGCTCCTGTTGACACTGGAGTGGAACTGTCAGGTGGCAGTCAGACCCCAGGCTGCCCCTTACCCTGTTAGCCAGGAGGTCCACTCATTTCTCTTGATCACTTCTCCCTGCAATGTGAAATAAGCCTTGTTTGAACCCCCAAGCCCTCCTCACCCAGTGCAGCAGCGCTACCGCAGTTAGACACTGGGAACCATGACCTGGGTCTTGTTCTAGGAGAAAATGTGGCTTTCTGGCTGCTCTGACAAGTAGACAGTTGTCCTCAGGGATTATTTCATCAGTGCTATAGCAGAATGAAAATGAGAAGACTCACAAAAAGGGCTGAGGACAGATCAGGGCTTACCTTCCTCTCTCCTTCCAGCTCTGAGGGCTGGGAAGCTGCAGGTCGTCAGTCCTGGAGGTGGGACAAGAAACCCCCAGCCATATACCCGCTGGGACAGAGACAAGCCCAAGATGCCGTGGAAGGCAAGCTGCAGAACTGGAAGGGAGTGAAGACGCAGAGCAGCATAGCCCGAGGGGCTCTGCCAGCTCACCCACTCTCCCTGACCTAGTTTAAGACTGTCGCCGTGGTGGCATCTGCTGCAGAGAGAGGAACACAACACATAAACACAAACTGGAGGAGGAGAGCAGAGCTATTTGGGTCAGGATTCAGATAAAGAAATAGAAAACTCTCCCAATGGATTTTAGCCCATTTCTTTTTCCAGTTTTGTATTTGAGACACGTCCTAATTCCTTCTTGTTATAAGCCAGCTAGGGTGACGGAGCACAAAATGACAAAGACTCAACTACAGTTTCATTAATTCCATGGGGACAGAGGGCTAAGGGCAGGGTCTGGACTTGTGCCTTCAAACAGGAACTGATGAGCGTGCACTGATTCTGCTTAGAGGGGAGGTTTAGAGCCTTTTAAGGCTGTCTAGGACCTCGAACTTACTCCCGTAAGTCATTTGTTTGTTGTTTGCTTTGGGTTTCTCTGAGAATTCTCATGGAATCCTGAACCTCCATTCACTTTTTGAGCTGGAATAAAGGAGATGGATGATGCTGGAACCAGGTAACAAGGGCAAGTATTCTGGTCAAGGTCCAAACAGGGCTAATCAAATCAGCCAGTTCCCTATGTAAGGAAACAAATGGGATTGCAGAGCAGGCCAAATAACTCTTGTGAAAACTGCTCTGTAAATTAGCAAATTTGAGGGCTAACTGTATGCAGCACACCGTGCTACGGACTTCATGTGTGGTGTCACTCTAACTGGCATGATTGTCACCCTCATTTCATAACGTGTGACAGGCCCTGGTCTTCACACCCAACACCATCCGGCCCTCCCCACCCTCCCAGGAATGCAGCGGCTGAAGTCTTGGAGCCTTTATTTCCCAGACTGCGTGAGTGGCGGTGAGTCCTTGTCTTTGGTCTCCTTCTCTGTAGTGTCTCCATGTCCTCAGCATCCTGCTTTCTTCCAGTGGGGAACTTAGACGAGGTGACTCCAAGGTTGTGTCCAGTCCCTCACTCTGGATGACGGAGCTTGGGGCCAGAAGAGTGTGCCCTGGGCGTGCTGACCTCACAGACTGCTCCACCCACCACTCAGAGGCCTCTCTGGCTGCCTTTCTCCTTCAGACCACTCTGCTCCTCTTCTTGCTCTTGCCAGTTTCTCTATCGTGGGCCAAACTGGGGGCTCGGGCTCCCATGCAGGAGTGCTCCAACTCTCACACACTGCGTTACCACCTGTGCAGTGAGACCACCCAGCAGGCCTTCCCGAGACGCTCTACCTAGCCACGTGCAAGTCCATATTGCAATCCCACAGACCTCTCATCCACCTATCCTTGCAGTTCAGAGCCACACTGCTGCACAGATGCATGCATTAGCATATTGCCCCTTTTCCCCTATCAGCTGTAAAAGGAATTAAAACATTTTTGTGAGTCCTCTGAAAGTCTTGTCTCCACTGCATCTCTGCTAGCCAATGCCTAAGGAAGACTAGTCTGAGGCACTGTCCCAACAGCCTCAGAGGGAGCACGACTCAGCTCTCCCAGGGACAGGGACAGTTTCTATTTCTGCCAATAACAGTGGAGATCTTAATTCACAGGGCATGGCGTGGAGTGCTGAGGTGGGTATTAATCCCACCTCAGGAAGCTTAAAAGTGAGAACTGAAAGGGTCAAATGGCTTCTAAGGAAATTTTGTGTCTGAAACATCAAAATACTCACAGGAGTACAAAACTATCCTGAATCTCAAAAAGTAAAATTCTCAATGTTTCACAAGTCCAGTCAAAAGTTACCAGGCATACAAAGAAGTAATAAAATTAGACTCTTAATGGAAACAATCAGTCAATCAAAGAGACCCAGAAATGACACTAACAATGGTTAGCAGACAAGGACATTGAAACAGTTGCTGTAAGTTACTAAGGTATTCAAAAGGCTGCAGGAAAGACTGAACATGTTAGTAGTAGAGACATCAAAGATGTATCAAAGCCTCTAATTGAACAGTGAAAAATAAAAACTTATCAAGAGATGGAAATCCCAGTGTCAAAGATAAAAAAAAACCTGAATGATATTAGTGGTAGATTAAGCATTGCAAAAGAAAAGATTGGCAAACCTGACAACATAGGAATGAGACAGTTGACACCATACAAAATGAAGCTTGATGATTTTAAAAAGGCTGAAAAATGATTAGAGTAGCAATGGGACATTTCATAGAGATCTCCAAAGAAGGTAGAAAGACTTTTAAAAATGATTTATTGACGGAAAGCTGCTAAACTTGATAAAAACTATAAACACACAAACTGAAGAAGCTGAGTAAAATCCAAGCACAAAAATGGTGAAGAACAAGTCATCAAGACACATACAGCTGCACTCACTTCTGAGGACTGCTGGGACCCACTACCCTAGACTGGGTGTTTATAGTGGCAGAAAGGTGCCCTTCATAGTCCCGAAGGCCAGAGGCCTGAGATCAGGATGTCACCAGGGCCACATGCTCTCTGAGGATTCTGGCAGAAGGTCCTTCCTTCTTCTTCGTCCATTCGGTGTTTGCTACAATACTTCGTGTTCTTCACCTCTGATTTCCACCTCTGTCTGCACATGGCATTCTGTCTATGTATCTGTTTTCACGTGAAACTCTGCTCTAAGTGTGTGTGTGTTATGTGTGCACGCATGTGTGTATCTGTGTGTCTGTGTGTACACAAATTTCATTTATAAGATCACTAGTCATCAGATTAGGACCCAGTCTAATCCAGTACAACCTCATTTTTAATGTGAAAACATCAGCAAAGACCTGATTTCCAAACAAGTCCATGTCCATAGGTACCAGAGGAAAGGCCTTAGATGTATTATTCTGTGGCAACACATTTTACCCAGTATAATCAAGTTGCTTAAAATCAGTGATTAAAAGAAAATCATCAAAGCAGTCAGATGGTTAAAAATATATGCATCATTTACAGAGGAACAAGATAAGGATCACAGCATATTGTTCATCAGGAACTAAGAAAACCCAAAGCAACAATAGCTAAAAGGACAATGGAACATTTCTAAATGATTGAAAGAAAAAAAATCAACAATCAAAAATTTTGTATCCAGCAAATTCTGTTTGGTATACACATGGGACAAAGATTTTCTTGGGTATACAAAAGCAAAACACATCCATTACCAGCAAAACTCCACTAATGGAAAGGCTAAATCTTTGAAACAGAAGGAATAGGATACTAACGGAAATATGAATCAAAGACACTAGGCACTAGAAATGTTAACCATAAGGTTAAATAAAAAGTAATTCTTCCTGTTATTCAAATAGCCATATAAAATAATTGACTATTTAAAGCAAAAAATAAAACTATGTTACAGAGTTTATAACAAATATAAACTATATGATAATAGTAGCATAACAAGCATGAGGAAAGGGATAAAAATACACTATTTTAAGGTGCTTACTATATATTGTGAGGCAGTAGTAATTGAAATAGATAGTGATAAGTTAAAAATCTTTACTATAAGCCTCAAAGCAACCACTAAAATAACACAACAAGGAGGTACGGCTAAGAAGCCAACAAAGGAAATTGACTAGAGTCATTCAAAAATTCATAATCCTAAAAGAAGGGAGAAAAACATTAAAGGGCAAAAAAAGAGTAAGTAAGAGTTAGTTTTCCACAGCTCTGAGAAAATACCCAACATTAACAACATAAAAGAGGAGAGTTTCATTCTGGCTCACGGTTTGAGAGGTTTCAGTCCACGGTCAGCTGGCTCCATTGCTTTCAGGGTTGTGGTGAGCAGCTGTTTCATGGCCTCTGCCACTAGTTTGCTCTGCTCAGATCGTGGCTATTGCTTCATGTCCCCAGTGCTTCATGATGCCACATGTACCAGCTTTTCCTTGGGAGAGTGCCCTTTTCTCACAACCAACCTCAGTAGTCACTTTCCAGATTCTTTGCTCGGCCTCCGCCCAGGTCTCCGGGTATGGGCGGCCTTGGCCCTGGATGCACAGGACCCTCCTCTAGCCTCTGTTCCCTCCCTAGGTGATCTCAGCTGGGTCCATGGCCTCAGATGTCATCTCAATGCTGGCTGTTTTTCAGTTTTTCATTCTCAGCTTGCTTCCAAGCTGCAGACCCACACCACAAGCTTCCTTCTCCGTGTCTCTGTCAGATGCTTTGCAAGGATTCAACCTGGGTGTGAGCAAACTGAGCATCCTTCACTCATCCCCACTCCAGACCTGCTCCCTCCCACTGTTCAAGCCATTGCTCAGGGTAAGGAAGTGTAGAAGCTCTCCAATGCCTGTCCATTCAGTAGAATATGTCCTGTCCTTCGAAGAAGGTTCTCCCTGCCTGGCTCCACCTACCTGGCACAGTCCTTTGTCCAGGACTCTCCTCCGACACCTTGCTGGACCCCCACTGACTTTCTGCATTCCAATTCCTCCCTGACCTGGACCACCTTATACTTCTGGACCCTTCTATTTGCAAAGATTTTCCTTCAAGCAGCCACAGCGTACCAAGAGGGTATCAACAGCTGGCACATCTGCTCCCAGGCATCTGCTCCTGACATGCTGCCACCTGCAGGTCACTGCAAGCTTAGGTCCTTCAGTTCCCCAGTCACTACATGGAGAGGGCAGGGACCTGCCCTGACCCACTAGCTGTGAACACAGTTCCACAGCCCCAGATCCGGCTCCTGACCTCGCCGCCCATCTTCAGACCACCCATCGGAGCCTGAAATCAGCTGCCTCTTCATTTGCTTTCATGTTCAGGTTCATGGTTCTCTCTGTCTCTCTGTCTCTCTCTCTCTCTGGCTCTCTCTCTCTCTCTGTCTCTCTCTCTCTCTCTCTCTCTCAATGTCCCTGATGTGACAAGGGCCTGGAAAACAACCGTTACTTCTACAGTTGCAAGGAGATACAGGCATGCTGGTTTTCTATACAATTCAATCTTAATATTTCCCATTTTGTGGGAAGTGATTATGGGGTGTTTTTGTTTTTAACCCTCCTAAGCTCTCTTAGAGCTCCTAATTTACTTTGCTGCACTTATAAACAGTCTGAAATGAGGAAAAGACGGAAGAGACACAGGCACGTTGATCACCGAACTGCAGATTTTATTAGGACAAGCGTTTCTTGCAGCTGTAAGCAAAGCACTGAATTTGTCGAGCTAATGTCCTCCTCTGGGCACAGAGTGCTGAGAACAGAGAAAGTCCCTCACACGCCTCCAGGTTCCGCAGAGCACAGTGATTCAGGGAATGCTTCATGCCAGCCGCACCCGCACACACGCTGTAAGGCACTGGAGAGCAGGCGGCAGCGGGGTGGGGAGGCAGGACACAGAGGAGGACCCCAAGTCCCCAGCCCTGGCCCTCAGCTCCCACGGCAGGCGCCCAGAGTCCCAGAGTGGGATACAGAGTTTTATTCCTTTGATCTGTTTGGAGTCCAAATGATTCAGAAAATTTCACAGTATCATTCCCTACTTATCAGAAGACAGATGATAACAATTTTATCAACTTGCCATTGTACTTCCTGTAAATTAAACCTCAATAAAACCCAGATTTTATCAATGTACTTCAAAAAGCTACCAATGTGAATCACAGAAGCACTGACCCATTTGGGGAACTTGTAAGGGTTACCTTGGTGGAAAAGCTATTTCTTAATACCCAGAGGGCAGGAAACCCCCGTGCCCCCAAGGCCGCAGTAGCCGTCCGGGATCTTGCTCAGGTACTGCTGGTGGTAGTCTTCTGCGTAGTAGAAAGTCTGGCCCTCCCGGATGTCGGTGGTGATCGGCCCGAAGCCGTGCTCTGACAGACTCTGTGGAGAGAGAGAGGGCTCAGGACCTGTGCTGGACACAGAGCTCCTGGAGGAGGGGGAGGGACTGGCTCTGCCCTTCCCAGTGGGTGATTCCGGGTGGGCACTTCCCCACTCTGCCTTGGTGGACCTAGTCTTAACGTCAGGTATGAAACAGGTTTTTGACTCTGAAGTTTGTGCTCCACCCGTTGCTCACTGCTGCCCAGCACATGCTGGGGCCATGTTCACCCTGAAGCTCCCAAGGGGACACCAGGCACAAATGGCTCCTGGCTGCCCACCAGGAAGGATGGGCTCCCTGCTAGGACCCCAATGGGGACAGGGCCAGCCCACTCCCAGGCTGCACAGAGGGGCACAGGGCCCCTGCTAATAGGCCCAGGGAGCAGGGATCCCCTGTGCCCTGAGCTCGAGGCCAGGGAGCGAGGTCAAGGGAGGACATGGCCTGGGGGCCTGTGTTAGCCCACCCACCCTCTGTGACCCACTTCAGGTCCTGGTGGCATCTGTGTTGATGTCAACACAAGCTGGGGGAGGCAGCGGAGCTATCTGGGGCAGGAGACGGCAGCAGCTGCTCGCTGTGGAAGTGAGCAGCCTCCTCGGCCTCAGGACGGCAGCTGCGCCCTGGTTCCAGCCTGCTGTACGCCCGGACTGTTTGAGCATCAGGCAGCAGAGACCCCACCCGGTGACAGACTCCCCTCGGCGCAGAGCCGCAGAGCCTGTCCATCTGCGGCCAGGACCTCCGTCCTGCTGGGCACGGGCATCCTGAACCGACATGCAGCGCGGCTCCCTGCCTCCTGCTCCTCCTGAGCGGGAACATTTTTCCCCGAGTCTCTGCTTCGAAAGCGGCAGGTTCACCATCCTACAGCCAGGCATCCCAGAATGGAGAGGGCAGTTGGACCAGATGAGGGGGTAAGCAACCAGTTTTCTAGCAGGGGTTAGAAATGAGAATGAGGAGCCATCCTCATGTCAGTTTGACAATTTCTTTTTGTAAACTAGCAATTATTGAGGGTTTACCATATGTCACACTCCATGCAAAGACCTCACATGTGTTAATTTTAGTCTCACAACAGCCCTAGGAAGGAAGTTCTATTATTATCACCCATGTTTAAAAGTGCGTGTCAGATATTGTGCCTTGATCTCCGATGTCCTCAGCTGGCCCAGGGACTATGGCAGCAGAAGCCTGGGGACCACGTTTCCCAGGTTCAGCTTCCAGCTGTGGCCCACTTTAGGCTCCACCAATGAGAGAAGCCCAGGTGGCAGCTAAGTGCACAGAGGGGCTATAACCTGCAAGGTGCCAGGGTGAGGTGGGCACAGCTGTCTGCAGAGAGCTCTTCCTGGCCACCTCCTGGACAGTGGGCAGACAATGGGCTTGCGCAATTTCTGCATCTTCTTAGTATCCTGAAGTCTAACAGTGCACTTTCATCCTAACAGGCCTCATAACAATTCTGAACGCCTTAGGCTGCTTGGCAGCCTGACTTCCTGAGCCCTTGCAATGACTCTGAAGACACCAAATTCCCTTTATGCCCACCCTGCTTGGAAGGCCTTCAGCATTTTCTTTTCATGATTTAGCCAAGCCAGACCCAGCACTTGGTAGCAGAATTGTGTTCAGGAAACAGACATGAGCAGGGATGAGGATCAGAGACTGCCTGACGGGCACAGAGAGGCCCAGGAAGGAGGGACCTCCTGGGGACGGGGATGGGCGGGCTCCCACCGTGCATGCAGTGGCGACGCAGCAATGAAAGCCCCACAGTTATTGTGGGGACACGGGTGGCTGTGAGAATAGAATACTATGGAGAAAATGACCAGCAAGAGGCCTGTGGGTATGAAGGTCCAGACAGCTGAGAGCTTGTAGAAAAGGAAAGTTGCCAGGTTCAGAGAACTGGAAAACTTCGTGATGGATGGAAAAGCATTGCTTCCCTCCTGTGTCCAAATTCTGAAGAAGGGCTGGGGGGCAGCTCAGTGGTACAGCACCTGAGTGGCAAGCCTGAGGTCCTGAGTTTAATTCCTGGCACAAAAAAGGAGAAGGAGAAGGAGGGGGAGAGGG